>CAHIKZ030001082.1:372500-397500 GCA_903632075.3 Acanthosepion pharaonis | reverse complement strand
CTCAATGGGTTATTTAATGCCAACAAAATTTTTGTTGATGGTAATATTTTTTTCCTTCAAAAATGTATTGCTGGGAATAATTTTTTTACAAAAAGTATTTCTGATATTAAAATCTATTTTTACACTTTCATAGTGTTTTGACCCCAGTTTGGGGGTTAACTATTTGCCCATAGCTAAGACCCTAACAAGTGCTACCACCCCGAGTCAGTGTGGATCTGGGAACACCAGCAATTAAGAGTTGGTTCCATGCTCCTTAAAACCTCCTGATCAGAGACTTTACTGTTAGACATAGTTTATCGTCTTACCCAGGACGCGGATGTAGTTTATCGACATACCCAAGACGCGGATGTACATGAGGGCCAGCCATTCTGCTTGTTATTCTTTGAACTATTAAAACTAAATACACATGAACTATCATATGAAAATTTTATGGATGGCAAATAAATTTAAACAGGTCTTACCAAAATCACTCAGCCTGCTATATCTGAAGCTCATATAAGATGAAGTAAAATATGTCTAAGAAAAAAAACAACTTCCAGGAAGCTATAATATATCTCATGTTAATCATAAATATTGCATATTATTGGTAATTAATGTTGTCTGTTAACTTAAAACAATAAAGTTAAAAACATGAATAGGAACATAACACCAACATTCATCTTATTAAGAAGTAGAAAACATGACACGATACAAGTCTAAGTGTCCAAATAGATTTATAACTGATTTTGACAAACAAAACAAATTTAATTCACTAAAATTTTAGAATTTATTCATCTCAAATGACCAAAACAAATAACTTACCTTCACGAATGGGAAAAGTGATACAGAGATCTGGACTATATGTATGTAGGCCAGGTCTTCACAGGCAGAGATTTTAGAAATTGGCTGGAAAAGGCCAATGTCAGGGTTACACCACCAGTGAAAGCCACACAGTGCTGCTGTGATCTTTTGGTAAAACTTAAAATTGCATTTCTTAGGTGTGTGCTTTACATACTCTGATTGACAACACTGGCAGGCTGCAAATGATACATTCTATGACAAGGGATGGGAGCCATATGAAAATTAACTGTGGGCTGTAATTGGCCCCTGGGCCAAACTGTTGACATGCCTGCCCTAGTATAATAAAAAAAATAGGAAAAAGAAACCATCTTTTGTCAATATAGTTTATAAAATCATATTGGGGTCTGAAAGTCTTAAGCTAGTGGTGACATGGTATGCAGCAATATGATGGTGCTGTCAAGGAAACCCTTTGCTCAGCAATGCTGTGTCATCACAACATTGTTGAGCAGAAGTTTTCTTAGAGTAGAATCAATAGCCAGGGCAAAGTGTTTCACCAATGGAATCAACACCTAAGTGTTTGTGACCAACATGAGCTTTCAAGATGAAGAATATTAGCTGCGGTTGACTTGGAGGGAAGATGGACTCCACCAAGCTTACTTGGCCAAGATATGCTATGCATGAAGGAATAAAACTGTAGGTTAAAATCCAGATATGTGGAGGGGGGACCCTAAGATCACAGATAATGCTGATGAGGATGTTGCTGACAACTAAAATATTTGAAATACACAAAAATGGAAGCAACTTCCTATTCCAGAAATCATAGGAAACAATGAGAATCAGATTTTGTTTAATATATGTCCACTTATTCAGTGCCATTTAGGATGAACACAAATGTTTAGCTCAATGAGAAACAAAGATTTTAATGAATGCCATTTTCCCCATTGTGCATTGTATCAAATTTAAAAATGCAATGCAAACAATGAAGAAATTTTATTATGTGTGCCCAAATCCTAGGAATGATTTTGTGTTTAAAAATGCAGACTGTGATCTTTCTGATATTCCTCAGTCTAGAAGACCAACTATTTTGGATAATGATCATTTCAAGGCCTCAGTCAAAAGCAGATTCTTATCAAAGCAGATAATTTACAGAAAGATATAATTTATAAACAAACATTGCAAACAAATTTGAAAAATATCCAAGGTAGGCATTTCAGTTCCAAATGATCTCTCACCAGAGAATCATGCACAGTGTTCAGCAATTTCTCATGATCTGTTCACTCGTAATAAATCTTCATTAGATTATTTCAGGGATGAGAAACAAATAGCATATATTTACAATAAATGTACAAAATAATGGTTATTATATTTCAATGACAGCTTTTTAATGCATTTTGGGGATTTTTAAAAATATTGTCCACTAATTTAGAGGATCCTAAAGAAAACACTTAGTATCTTAAGAGTGATACCTGTTCATTATACTATAATTGTTGCACAATTTGCAACTATTACCAACCATTGATCGATTATGAATAGAAATTTATATTTGCTTGATTGGATTCATACAGAAAATAAGAAATGGATATTGAATAACAACAACAAATAATAAAAGCTGTAATTAACATCTTCTGTCAAACTAGTCCCAATAGAAAACTCTTGGATTTCACCACAGATCTTGTCATCAGGTCTAGCTTAAGGAACTGGCAACTCAGGCAGTTAATCAGTGTGGCATCAAGGCCATGATGTCATGTGTTTTAGATCTTCTGAAATTAAAGCTTATAAAAACAACTTAAATTTAATTTATTTTATTTAAATCTTGTTCTTGAAAATATGATTTTCTTTCAAAATAACTTTATACATTTGGCCTTTAAGATTCAGCAATAAACTCAATAGAGTTTATGAAGCATAAAGACTTGATTGAAAGATTTTAAACAAAGATAATTAATAGTGTCAGACAATGTAGCTGTCCTCACAGGCCACATGGTGAAGGAAAATGAAAAAAAATAGATAAAAATCAGAATCTTTTTGCAATAGTAAGAAAAATTATCAAACAAGAGTCAATAATCTTTGAAGCACTGGGATTAATCTCAAAGACAATTGCAACAATACTGGACAATTATAAATCTGGTAAAGAACTAAGATTATTTAAAACACAGCAGTTTTGAAATATGTGAGATTACAAAAGAATGATCTGAAAGTGACAGAGACTTTCCTGCAATTGATTTCCATAAAAAGCCAGCAAATATTCTATGCAGTGGAGATGTTGTAAATAACAAAGAAAGGCATAAAATCAAAATAAGATACATAATATTTTTAAAAAATATATACTTTAGTTCATTGTTGTTCATTTTTTTTGGTTTCTTTTAAAGCAGTTCACCTCAAGCAAGGTGGAAGTGCCACTAGCATGCAAGGGGTGACAGAGGATTGAGAACAAGAGTAAAGAAGCATGTTTGGGGAAAGGAAACAGAGAAGGACCAGGAACAAAATCAAGGTATCAGATGTTAATTGACATTACACTTGAATATTTGAAGATTATATTTATCAGGGAAGCAAGCAAGGTGAAGGGAGTTCCATAGACAGGAAGTACAAGAGAAGAAGCTGTTTGAGCAGAAGAAGTGGTTACATTTAATCATTTTGACAGTGAAAGGGTGGGACTGAGATTTCAGCCTAGTAGCTCGCTAAAATTCACGCAGTCTGGGAACCAGCAAAAGTAGCTTGTCGGAACAGTTGCCATGAAAATACTTGTAGAAGAGACAGAGAGAAGCCATGGCATGCTTGTGAGAAAGTGACTGTAGACTAGATGCCAGATTGGGACCTATCACATTGCATATTTGTCTCTGGCTTTTGTCAATGACCTCGAGACGTACAGCAGGGACACCAGACCATATATGGCAGCAATATTCTATACAAGGACAGATGGTTGATTTATAGATTTGAAGGATGGACTCAGGTGAGAAAAAACTTTCTGGCACGACATAGAGAACCAACTTTCCATGCAATAGATGAAGCTATGGATTCAATGTATTTATTCCACCTTATGTCAGCGGACAGCATGAGACCAAGCAAGCGTAACAAGGCACTCTCAAGATTTAAAGGTTTAAGCACCTGTTTTTAAATGAGAAAAATACCTTAAAAATAAAAAATATAAATGTATAATGCAATTTCTAAAAAAACTAAAGTCTAATTCCCGAAAAAGGCTTTGTATCAAAATATTGTCTATGTCTTTGTTATTGTGATCAATTTGCTCATTTTCAAAAACAGAAAAATATGCCAAATGGGCATGTTGAGTTATGCCCCCTGAGAATCACACTGGAGATAATGGCTAATTAGTATTACTTCAATTAGTTGTACCTAATTACTTATCAAAATACTTTTTTTTTAATTTTAATAAAATATAAATAAAAATCAGATAATTTTTTTAATAAAATGAATATAAAAAATAAATTTCAGTAAAATAAAATTTAAACAAAATAGATTTAAATAAAAAATGTAAAAACTATAAATTTAAATTAAGATATTTAAATAATATAAATTTAAATAAAATAGATTTAAATAAAACAGATTTAAATAAAAATATAAATACTATAAATTTAAATAAAAACATTTAAATAAAATATCTAAATAAAATTTTTAAAAATTGAAATAAAATAAATTTAAATAAAATATTGAAATAAAAAAATTGAAATTTTTTCTAGCATTGAATATTTACATGTAGATTAAACAATTTAAGATGCGACTAAAGAATTAATGCAGAAACACGTGTCTTGGGTGAGTGGATAAATGAAGTGAAGAACACTGTCTATTTACTTTTGAATGTGTGACTTTCATATGTGTAAATGACTACCTGTTCTCTCATGCCCAGGTGTAAAATGCTACAGGATGGCACTTGTAAAGGTAATGTGAGGAGCATTGGTCCAGGTATATTACAGTTGGTGAATCTGTCAGCAAGAGTGTATTTTTGGTGAGAAAAATGAGGGGCCGGTTTATTTTAGTAGCATCTGTGCAAACAAAAAACAAAAATCAAAAAAGGACAATGATTGAATAAATAAATAAAATACTGACAGCAGCATGGATAAGGAGTGAATAGGTAGGTGGTTGTGGGTAGTTTGCTTGGTGACACCAATCTGGTGTCAATAGTTCAAATCATAATAGGGTTAAATATCAGTGTCTAAGAAAATAGTCTGAGCTTAGTTAATTTACTCTTCCTGTTGATTTGAGTCACTGAAAAAAATTTTGGTCAGTAACCCTCCCACTTTTTACCACCACCCCTACAACATCAAATTCTTCCTACCACACCAGCAACTCTTTTCCTCTTCCTTTCAGTCACTTTCCATATAATACGTGTCTTGGATGTTTCTTTCTCTTGATTGTTAATATTTCATCCTATTTAATTAATTGGTCTCTTTTCCAAGTCTTTAAAAACATCAACTTACCTGAGTTCTTTATGACTGAACCTTTCATGAATTTGAACAACCTTATTTTACCTGTACAATCTCTCTCATTCTCTCTCTCTCTCTCTCTGCTCTTCTTTCACCAACTTTTCAGGTCAAATCTATTTTTCTCTTTCTTTCTTCATAGATCAATTTCTTTTAATTTCCTTTTTTATCTTTTCACTCAGATGAACGTGTTTTTTCTCCCTCTCTCTTTGAAATCAGTTCTTGTTTTCTTCTTTCATTCTCTCTCACTCTTTTCTCTCTTTTCATATCAATTCTGTTTTTACTTTTTCTTTTTTACTCTTTTTCATCAGATGTACCTGTTTTCTATTTCTCTCTATCTCACTTTTTCTCACTCACTCTCTCGTCTTCTTTTTACACTTTTCTTTTACCCTCTTTTTTCTCTCTTTTCACTTTTGATTTATTTTTCCTTTCTTTTTTCTGTTGTTTTTTTTTTTCATCTTTTTACTCAGATTTCCTTATTTCCTCTCTCTCTCTTTCTCTTTTTTTTTAAATCAGTATCACCCCAAGCAAGGCGTGCAAGGGGTTACAGGGTGTGGAGGAATTAGGAACAGAAACATTAGTAATGAGGAGAAAGAAAAGAGTAATCAGGAGGACAGTAGATAGTGATTGACACTGCATTTAAATTTTTGCAGATTAAAGTTGGTTGGAAAGCATGGAGCCGGGAGGGAGTTCCACAAACTAAAATCAATTCTCATCCTCTTTCTTTTCTTCTCTCTCACAGGTCAATTCTGTTTTACTTTTTCCTTCTTTTTTTTTTCTCTGTTCCCCTCTTTAAATGAAAGTGATTTCCTCTACTTCTTAGCATCAATCTCTTTCCAAGTGAAACCCTTCCCTTTTTTTTTTACTTTCTGTCTTCCTTCAAATAAATTTTCTCTCTTCTCTGAAAATCTTTCTTACCCTCTCTTTTCTCACTGAATACATCTCTCCATAGAACTAATTCATTTCTTATCAGCTTTCTTTCTCCTTTTATATGATCTTTTGTCTCTCTATTATTTCTACTTGAGTTGACAAGAATTTACATGACTTTCCATAAATTCAGCCAAGTTTGCCTCAAAGCCAGAGCTGTTATCTCATCTCAAATTTATTTTAGATTGTTGTCTCACGTCTACATTAATAAAGGATGGTGTTAGCTTTTGCTAGTGGTTCAAAAAGATTCTAGACATAAGATTTGGTGTATTTTATTTGGAATTTTACTCCTAGTACCTCGTTTTTAACATATAGATTAGATATCTATAACTCAGAAATGTAGAACCCCACAAAAACATAAGTTTAAAATAGAATTTTTCACAACAATTTTAGTATTATATTAACTTTTTCTTATCACTTCAAATATTATAAACAGATGATAAGTTATTTAAAAACAGATCATCTGTATTAATATAGGGTAATTTGTGTGTGGCAACTGTTGATCTAGAGAAACCTTGGATCTGTGGCCAAAGAGTTATGCTTCAGCTGCTGATAGCAGTGCACCATCTGTTATGGTTATATAGGCCCACACAAACATGCTTCTCTCGTGGCAAGTCTTCATTACTCCTCTCCTCCCTCCTGCTATCAGTGATCATTGACAAGGTCTTTCCACCTCTCAATGTCCATTATTCTCATATCCTCTTTGCAAACGTCCTTTTGTAAAAATGAGGTCACCCTCTTGTTGGTGGCTAGTTACCCATACAAAAGTACCCTCAGAATCCTCTAATCCAGCATACAGTGTACATGTCCAAACCAGCAGAACCAGCACTGTTGGAGAAGGATGTATAGGCTGGATAACTGGGCATAGGTGAAAATTACAGCATTAGTGATATGGTTGAAACAACTGATGGCCAAAATGCCTCTCAGACTGTGAAGATGAAAGGCACTGAGGTGTCTCTCCTGTCTGGAGTAGAGGCTCCAAGACTCACTGCTGTAGAGCATACATGATGATTCATGTCCTATAATATAACACCTCCAAAATTTAACCACACTCTTTTAATTGTCTTAGAATCTTTTTTTATCTAACATCAGCATGGCTGATGCTAACTTTCAGAAGAGTAACTCATTGTGCTATCTCAGTCTAATGAATGGGATGATTATATTGAGATGATTGCTAAGTCTGTTGCTAAGAAAGTTGGTTCAATGTATCATACTAGACAATTTTTCTTGCCAGAATCTGTCTTGTATATTTATATATCTACCATTAATCCATACATGTAATATTGTTGCTATATCTAATCTGTTGCTTGTACTATGCATCTAGAGATTCTTGACAAAATCCAAAGAGGAATCTGCAATGTTATTTGTCCTGATCTGGCATCTCAACTTCAGTTACTTTCCTACTACCATAACATAACTTCCTTGTGCCTTTTCTATAAATATTTTCATGGTAATTGTTCTGATGGGTTTTCCTCTTTGGTACCTTGACTGCTATGGTACTAGATTGACAACACGATCTCATAATTTTACTGTTGAAATTGTTAGATGTAAACATCAGTTCTATTCTAATAGTTTCTTCTCTCACACATCTCACCTATAGAACTGTATTTTAGCTTCTTGATTTCCCATCAACTACAATCTTCCAAAATTTAAAGGCAACACCAGTCAGCATTTTCTATCTTCTTGAAACTGTCCTTTATCCTCAGTAACATTTTCTGTTTCATTCATTTTTAGTAACTCATTGCATCTTAGTAACTTTATAACTGTACCTAGGGTGAAATGATTAAAGAAAAACATATTTAGCTCTTTTTGACTTCAGCATAAGTACTTTATATTCAACTGGTACATTATTTTATTTAATAAAGTATTATAATATTATTTTAAAAAAAATAATTTCTGAAAATTGTATAAATTGGCAAGGTTAAGAATAAAAATAATTTCTCCTCATATTCACTTTGAGCATTCCTCCCCTTCCACACACACACACACACACACACAAACACACACAACTCCGTATTGTCTCATTCCCATTTTCTGATTGCTAAAAGTCCACTACAGCTGTCTCACCATATAATTCAAAAAATGACAGTAAAGTATATCATTTCCTGCACTGTATTTACTCCCAGCTCTGATGGTCAGGAGTGAGTGAAATAAGAGATTAGCAAGTTGGTAGTTGACTGGTTAATGACTAGTAATGATGATGATGTGAGATATCCCAACCTTGTCTGCCAGGGGAGGACTTTGTTTAATGCCCACTAGTTGGCATTGGATGAAGCCATATAAAAGGAAAGGATATAAATTTTCTCTCTCTTTTTGTTTTCTCATTCACAGGATTGGGTAGGTACAAGGTATATTCAGTTTCCCCCTCCAAGGAAGCAATAGTTGGTGACTTCTTAATTTCAACATATCCATGTGGGGTATTTTACTTACACTTACACTTACACACACACACACACTACAGCTAATCACACAAATATATATTTAATTTCTCTTATGAACTATGTTGCACTTTCTCTCTCTCTCCCTCCATATATATGTATACATACTTATATTTATATATAGACATTTTTATATATTTTCATATTTATAAACATATATATATATATATATATATATATATATATATATATATATATATATATATATAATTTCTATATATTACATATACATGATACTTATTAAAAAAGTGCTCAATATTTGTGATAGAGCTAGCATCTTTAGTTGTATGGATATGAGTTTGTAACACTGGGTTTCATGCTTTTGCAGTCATCAGACACATTTATATATATATATATATATATATAATTATTATTTATAAAAAAATTATAACATAAGTATGTTATAAAATCACTACAAAAATAGCCATTTTGTTTCAACACACTCGGTGTCTTATCAAGTGATGATGTTGAAGATAAAATAAATGTTTTTTTTCTCCTTTATAAACCATTTATTTTATCTTCAACATCATCACTTGATAAGACACTGAGTGTGTTGAAAACAAAATGGCTATTTTGTAGTGATTTTATAAATATACTTATGTTATAATTTTTATAAATGATAATTATATCTGCTCTACTTTTTTATTGAGCACTCTTTTAAGAATAGTAATTGTTGGTTATTGGAATTCATTCCATATATACCAATTATATACTTGTGTATATATATATATATATATATATATATATTTATAAATCATTCATGCATGTGTTAAATTCATTGATTTTCAAAGTTTTCAACTGAATATTTTTACAAGTATTAACACTGACCCTGACAACAACAATGGCAATGAAGATGAAATAGCAATTAGTTAACTGAACAGTAAAACAGTGAGACTTAGTTGACAATCTAGTACTGTTTAAATTCATGCAGTCAATTTTCCAAAGAGCAAAGCTCATCGGAACAATTATCTTGAAAATATTTATAGAAAAGACAGAGTGGGGAAAGTGACTGAAGTCCATATGCTAGGTCAGGATTAATTACATTACACACCCCTCTTTGGATTTTATTAAGAAACTTGAGATATTTTTTACAATAATTTTCACCATGTAAATGGGCCAAGAGTTACTCAAAGTAGAGTGTTACAATGTAAGAAGGAAGAGACACAGTTTATGAAGATATGTGGGGGAGGGGG
Organism: Acanthosepion pharaonis; assembly: GCA_903632075.3. Classification (NCBI taxonomy): domain Eukaryota; kingdom Metazoa; phylum Mollusca; class Cephalopoda; order Sepiida; family Sepiidae; genus Acanthosepion; species Acanthosepion pharaonis. The sequence continues at coordinate 387,729 of CAHIKZ030001082.1, read as the reverse complement.
TAAACTTGTTAAGATTGGAATGAACAGGGAAGCATTCACTTGGGAGTATGTTCCTCAAAGTAGTGTTTCTTGGGAAGAAACAGTTTGAGTGAAACTTACATCTCACCAATGGAATATGAAAATAATGAGGGTCGTTTAATGCAATGTACATAGCAACATTTCATCCGTGAGAAAGGGGTTGTAAGGAGTAATATAGTTCATCACCTACAAGGTTGCAAAGACACTTTTAGACGCTATTGAGAGTGAAAACAGTTTTTCTCCTGTTGAGCTGTTAGAGCTAGCTCAGACAAAAGATCAGCTGCCAGGCTCTGGTTTCTAGTATTTTGGAAGTGCACCTATATACCATTGTATCATCAGCATAAATATCTACAAATGATGGAGCATTTTACTCACCTGATGTCCCACAGAAAAATATTTTACTTGGTATAAGATCAGTGTGACATTAGAGTATTCAGGCCACTCTAAAAATGTATCTTTATTTTAATGGAACATTGTACCCAATAGATGTTCCTTAAAACCATTTTATTTGGTATTAATTCACTATATCAATGTACATATAAATATAGTTCATTTGGTTACAGATTTGATAGGTCATTATACATTGCAGATGTTCCTCAAAAATGTTTTATTTACTATGATATGATCCCCAGTTAGTGTCCTGCAAAAACAGTTTTTAATTAGTAAAACTTTTCCTGAGATATTGTACATAGCTGACATGCCTCATTTGAAGTCTTTATTTGCAATATTGTACCCAACTGACGTTTTTTTTAATAATTTCACTCCAGGCAAGGCAAAAAAGCCACTAAGACACAAGGGGTTACTGGCTGAGAGAGAATATAAGGAAAATGAACAATAAAAGAATTAAAAAGATAACAATTGACATTGTACTTAAATTTTTGAAGATCAAAGTTGATTGGGAAGCAAGAAGCTGGAAAATAGTTCCACATGCAAGAAGTACGAGAAAAGAAACTATTAGCATAGAACTCATCATTGGATCCAGCCATTTCATCCATAAAGTGATGAGACCTTGCCATTGTTATATTAAGTGTTTGGTAGTGAGAGAAATGTATAATGATGGTTAGATTTGAACAATGTTTATTGTTGAAGGATGGGTGAAATGTCTGTTTCAGTGGCCGGTCATCAGAATGGCAGTCTCATGTAAGGGTAACACCAGGAGTTGAACTGATTCTTGTTTGGGTTTAGTGTGAGGTCACAGGGTATGATCAGTGTGTGTTGGTTGATCAAGGTCACGGTGGTAGGCCATTTTTGTTGGTTGATAGACCTGTTCTATGGAACAGGGTGACATTGGACTGGCATGGTTGGTATGACTGTTCTGTTGAACAGGGGTGCAGTGGTGACTGCAAAGGGAATGTCTTGTAAATTAGTAGGCTTAGGTGATATGGTATAGCTGGATCAGTGTCACGGCAGTGGGTTGAGTGGGTTGCAAGTTTCTGGAGTCAGATTTGATTCCTTCCAGAGTCGCTGCTTGCAGAGTTGCTTGCTAGCGGAGTTGGATTTGCCGTGGTGATGACATTGGGGACAAGGAAGGGTTGTAGTTTGATGGTACCGACATCAAGATGTTATGAAATCGGTATTGCCGAGGTGACAGCACCATCAATGATGAAGGCTTGTAGCTGGGTGGAGCTGAAGTTGAGATATTATCATGCCTGTATTTGCTGAGGTGACAGTGTCATTGACAATGATGGCTTGTAGCTGGCTGGTGTCAAAGTGGATAGTCGACCGCTTGTGGATGGTGTTTGCCGAGGTAATGATGTCTAGATGTTATCAATGTGATACTGGATAGTCCAGGTGGTTAGTCAAGCCTGGATCATTGAGAGGGTGGTCATGTTGAGTGGTGGCACTGGTTGCAGTGGTGGTGGCATGTTGGGCATCTCTTTTTTTGGCAAGAATATTCTACTGCCAGAGCTCACTTCGTAGACCAGACGTAAAGTGTGGTACCTAATGCGTAAAAAACAACTTTTGTCATTTCACTCTCTGCCTTCATGGCATTCACATCCAGCTAACATGTAGAATGAATCAGAAAGAGATCAAATTGCAACAGAGTATAATACTGCCAATCTAGTACTGTTCTTAAATTTATAAAGTCTAAGAGGAAAGTTCATCAGAACAATTACCATGAAAAAATTTATAGAAAAGGCACAGGAAATCTATTTTATGGTGGTGGGAAAGTGACTGAAACTGAGATGCCATGCCAGAACTAATAACATTGCAGATTCTTCTTTAGATTTTTTGAAGAATCTCTAATAAGCAGAAGCACCAGACCAGATACAGCAGAAATAATCAATGCATAGAGAAATGGTAAGCTTATATATATGTGAGATAGATTCTGGTCACAAAAATACATACAGAACTCAGCTAATGTCCATCTGTAACATATTTTACTTGATTACAATTTCACTTTGGCATTGCTTCCATGTTTAAGTTTCAAAATTTATTTGCTTGGAAAATATTTCTCATGTGAATGCTGAATTTTGTTGGCTTTAGATTCATTTTTGAATGTTAACTTTGGTGCACTTTAGAAGTCTTTCTCAGGTGATGCGTTTAAAAGGTTTTTGAATCACTCCTTGTTGAATGTTGATTTTATTAGTTTTCAGCATTGTTCCTGGGGTGAATGTTGCATTTAATGGACTTTTGAATTATCTCTTCTTTGAATGCTGATTTTGATAGTCTTTGGAACTATTGCACAGATGAATGTTGCATTTAATGAGCTTTTGAATTTTTCCTTGATTGAATATTGATTTTAGTGGGCTTTAGAATTGTTCTTCAGGTGAATGGTGTGCCAGATATGTTCCTCAGGTAAATATTGCTTCAGTGGGCTTTAGAAATTTTCTGCAGATCAATGTTGATTTGGTGGGCATTACAGTTGTTATTTGGTTCTCTGTTAATTGTAGAGTTCTTCCTCAATTGATGTTTGCATTTATTGGGCTTTAGAATAGTTCCTTGAATGAATATTGCTACTGGTTGGTGTATTATTTCTATGAGTTATTTAAATGGCAAGGCTTTTTTTATATATGCTATATAACATGTTTGGCCCAAAACAGTTAACCAGGGTAATTCCAGAAGATAATATTTTTAAAAAAAGCGGTCTTTGTAATTAAATTCTCAATATGAAGAGATAGATTATTAATAATAATAAATTAAATGTGTTTACTTATTACTGTCTCTACTCATAGTTTTGTATATTATGTGAACATTGTTCGAAAACAATTATTCGGAAAACATTTATTTGAACTCTAAATTGTTTAAATGAAAATTAATTGAAAAACAATGATACTAAATGATTATTTATTGCATTAAAAATGTAAGAATTAAAACAATACACAAATGATAATTATTTGAAATACAAATATTGTTAATAAAACAATTTAGTAAAAAAAAATCCTTATAACCTTAAAGTATTTATTACTGCACACAAATAGTCAACTACTGAAAAGTATATGTTAAAGGATGCCACTAAATTCTTTAAGTTTTTCATTTATGTCATCGTATTTCTTGGTGCTCTTGATATTTTGGCAACCTTGATTTTGCAATATGAATTTCTTGCAAGTTCTGTTCTCTTTTAAGAGTCTCTAATTATTTCCATATTGTGCGATGAGGGGCTGACACATGCTGCAAAAAAGCCCTTCAAGGGTGTTATTAGTTCTAGGTAAATCAGAATTACCTCTCTCAAAGCATGTCTACATACATAGTTCAAACATAGATATTTTGAATAATTATCATTTAGTATAAATATCCTTTAAATTAAATTTCATTCAAACAATTTACAATTCGAATAAATGTTTTTTGAATAATTGTTTTCAAACAATAATTTTTGGCCAATTTTCTCAATATTGTTTCACAGAATTACATCCACTCTTCATTTACCATTTGATGGTAAATTTACCATTTTGTGAACATTTCCATGGTTTCATGTTATGGAGGCTCCACCTATCATTAACTTTTTTATACTACTATCCTTTGATGCTTTGGCACATAAACACACACACACGCATTAACACACACACACAACACATATATATATATATATATATATATATATATATTTATATATAAAATAATGAATTATAAAGTCAACACAAATTATCTTTTCATTTTGATGCAACATGGATTCATGAAAATACGATTTCAGTTACAAAATTGTTTGTCTAAATTTCGATGAAAACTTTTCTAATATTGCATTCACTTTATCCCATAAATATAATTACATTTTAAGACTATATTTCTTCATATATATATATATATATATATATATATATATTCATTTTAATTTAAATAGAGATATAGTTTTTATATTGCATGTTGTTCAATTTGTTGTTGTTCAAGAGATCTTCTCATCACTCTACCTGAACTCTAATATTTTGTTTCAAAGCAGAAAACAGCAAATCTCATCTTCATAATTTCTCATATGTTAAATGAAATGAGGTTTTACACTGAAGCCTGAAAGTAGAACTATATTCTTCAAATAAATTCTGTTAATAATTTTACCCAGTGAACTCTGTAGTCATTTATTTATTGCATATATTTATTATACAACTCCTACAAGATAAGACTAATTACTCCTAGTCATAAGGAATTTTTTACAAGTGCCCAAAATGATATAAAAATATCTGTCCTCCGACGTAAAAGAATTACTTGTCAATAGGTCTTGTCTCTTCTAACTTTTGAACAATATTAAATATAGATAATAATTAATTAAAAATGAGGAGGACTCTGAAGAGCTTTAAAAGTTGATTGAGATAACATTTCAGTGTGTTAGTCACTGGTTTGAAAAAGGGGGAAATATTAGACTGAGAATATCGGAGCTGTACAGCAAAGACTAAGATTTTTTGCATCATTCTTTGAGAGATTTACTGAAGTACTTAAAATAAAATGCATATATCATATTTTTACTGTTTCTCTCTGATACTGATTGAATCTTATTGGCAAGAACACATTTGGTTTGTCTAGACCAAAAGAAGAATCAAATTTACTCTTTTTCTATCACATAGTCATGAAATTTTTTGTTTTAGGATGAGAACAAGACAAATGTAGAAATTTCTTTTTACTAAATTGTATTTAAACAGAGAAGGAAAGTGGAGAAAAAAAATTAAGTGCTCAAATTTCTGAATTGAAAAACATGCTAAAGTATTTTAAAATATCATTGCATAAAAGAATCTAAAAACATTGTGGCTATTGTTCTAACCCCACTTTACTTTGAGACTGACAATGAATAAGAAGAATACTTTCAATACAATTAAGATATTTATTTACATGAAATACAATGGTTAAAATATAAACACTATGCCCTTTTCTATACATAGAGAATATGTTAGATGGACTTACCCATCTGGTGAGTTGTTATATAGGAATAAAGTGTTGCTGCTGACACTTGAGTTTGAACATAGATCACAAGTGAACAAACACAGACAATCCCATTACTGAATTAAGTAGACCACATGACCATAGAGGAAACACATATACGGGAAGTAGCATGTGTCTAATAGATCACTATTTCTAGTCTATCCTCTGTTACTATTCAGATCTGCACTTCTATTCTATCCTCTATTACTATATGGACTGCTATTCTCTACTCTATTCACTGTACTATTTCACTCTATGGATCACTATATGGATTACTGTTCGAGTGAGTATAATCTAGCAAGTACTGTTAGTGTGAGTGTTATTTGAAGGCATCTGACACCAGTATTGTTCAACGGTGTACTATCAGTGATTACAAAGTCTCTACTACAATGAGCATTATGAAAGTGACTACGAGTATTTGTTGGCATCACAAAAGTGTCAAATGAGTGTTCATTGACATCACAAAATTAGTGAACTAGGTCTAGGTAGCTTGTACCCTTAAAACCATCGGCAACTGATACCATTGACGGCAGAGAGAATTTCTTCCATGTTACTTCAGAGCATGTCCAGTCCTTTCTCTGCTGGTGGTCAGCTTTTACTGAACCCACATGGTTTTATTAACTAAAGAGCGACTACCTAACATCATGTGACCAATCTCTATATATAAGAGCAAGCCAATTTTACAAACTCAACATGGCCATATTCATTATTGATGTTATTGAGTGTTGGACTTTTCCCCTTTATTATTAGTGCTTCCATTATTTTTAGTATTTTTTTTTTACATGTGGCTTGTATTTATACAAATTTGTTGCAGATGGAGTTTGGTAGGTTTCCATGTGTGTTTAAATGAATCCTAATTGAGCTATGGTCAGAGAGTTGCAACATGAGTCTTCTTGATAGGCATGTAGTGGTATGTCCAATATTATTCATGAATTTGGTTTGATGAGGAACGTAGTTCCTTAAGTGGCATGTGAATTCATAAATAATATTGGTTCTCTGTAATTTAGATCTTGCATGTGTGTTGTTATTGTTGATGATAAGGTTAGCTGTTTTTATTTTTCTTATAGTAGATAATTAATTTAATGTTCATGTTCAGGTTGACTGGAGTTGTGTATTTCTTTATAATGTTTCTAGGAGAAAATTCATCTTGCTTATAGTTAATGTGTATTTGGCTTTTATAGAAAATGTTAATGGCATTGTTTTTATCTGTACTTTCAGCATTGCTATTAGTTAATTTAGAAAGAAATTGTCTAATATGGTGATTGATGAGGTAGTTCAGAAAACTTTTGTTAACTAGCATTTGCTTTACATTATTGAGTTCTTTAAGGAAAAGGGGACAAGAGGATGAATTCTTATGTGCTCTTTTGAGGAAATTTTTTATAATGCCTATGTGATCTGGTGCTCCTACTATATATTCAAGATTTTTGACAAAATTCAAAGCATCTGTAATTGAACCTGACCTGGCATCATGACTTTATTCACTTTCTTACAGATGTGACATAGCTTCTCTGTCTCTTCTACAAATACTTTCATAGAGTCTCAACTCCATAAATTTAAGCATGCTCCTAAATTGGCAACATTTGACAGATTAATTAGCTAGATGCTAATAGTTTCTTTTCTCGCACATTGATCATGTGGACATCCCATCCAATTTCTTGCTTCCCTGCCAACTACAATCTTCAGAATTGTAAATATCATATCAATCACGATCTTCTGTCTTCCTGAAATCTGTTCTTTTATTATCCTTTCTTCTCATTAAAGTTTCTCTTTTTCTTTCACTCTCAGTAATTCATTGCATCTTAGTGGCATTATGGCCTTGCTTGGTGAGAAATGATTGAAAAAATTATAATTATTATTTATAATCATTTCATCTTAATTATTAATTCTCATATAAAACACTTATGAAATAGATATAGTTGTTGATTTTTACTTACTTATTTCTACATGTATCCATTACAATTGAAGATGGTTACTAAAGCAGCGAGTACAATTCTTATAGTCACTCTGTATGTGCTATATGTGTATGTGGGTGGGTGGGTGATGTGTAGATGTGTTTGCGCGTGTGTTATGTATGTATGTGTGTGTGTGTGTATGCACATGAGAAATAAAAAGAAATAAAAGAAGAAGAACAAAGGAAAAATGAAAGATTTTAAGAGAGAAGGAAAAGCAACGAAAGAAAGAAATACAAAAGAACAATATAATGGAAGCAGAAGGAATCATTTTTAAACAGAAAGAGGCTCAGCTACAACCAACCCTATTCTTTCTTGCTTGCCTTGTCAGAATTCAAAGCTTTGACCAATAAATGGCCTAATTGAATAGAGAGACACTGCTAATCTCTTTTAGACATCTCCTCTTTGAACAACACTTGCAATGATAATATTAACACAACTAAAACAGTTAACAATATCAAAAGTAATAATATTATGACTGTTGTTACTTTTAAGTGTATTACTAATAACGGTCAGGCTGAAATTGGTGCTTTAGGTGACTGACACTTTATAAGTATGAAGATAAAACTTGCAATCAGTTTGGTGGGATACTCTAGATGATTGTGGTAGGGTAGAAATATCCACATTCCCAGGGAATTAATCCAATCAGATCAGTGATGTGTAGGATGAAGTGTATATATGCACACATATACACATTAAATACTCATAAATGCATACACTTTTATGAGTATTAGAATAACCTATATATAAAGAAAGGTTGCTCCACAAGCAATGCTGCCTGTTATTTGACCCACAACATCAGAGGCGGAGGTTGGTGTGCTATAGTATTAGAGCTTGAAACTTCCAGTCAATAACCTATATTTTTTGTTGCTTTGCATTTGTACATGTGTATCTCTGTGCATGTAGGTGTTTGTAAGTGTATATGTGTGTGAGAGCGTATTTGTGCATTCATATATGAAGATGGATAGCTTTATCAAGATTTGTCTGGCTTTGCCAAAAAAATGAGATATAAATCTGCACACATAGACATATACAAACACATATAGGCATATATATATATATATATATATATATATATATATAGAGAGAGAGAGAGAGAGAGAGAGATACATATATATATATATTTATCACTTAAACATTATTTTTAGTGGATGCTCATATTTGAGTAAATGCTCCATTTATTTATTTAGCAGTATATTCATTTATTTTCACCTACCGGCCTGAATTTTCCTCTAATGAGATTTCTTGAATATCCAGGTAGAGGAAAATTTAATGAATAAATGGAATGCCTTCTCAAACACAAATATCCACTAAAAATAACGTTTAATAAAATCTAACAGATTAATCAATAAAAAAATTCATCCCTTTCTTTAGAAATATGTGTATGTATCAGGTCATCCCATAAGTTCTGTCCGAATTTTGAATAAAGAAAACAAGTGACCAAATGTTACATTTAATTACAGATTCAATCAACAATGTATTTTCTCTGATTATCTATGACTTCCTTCTATCTATTAACAAGCTTACTAATTCCATTACTGTAAAATTCTTTTGGCTTTGATTCGAAGAACTCACAAATGTCAGTTTTTACCTCTTCCTGTGTTACAAAAACTATTTCTTCCAAATGATTCTGTAAGCTACAAAACAAATGGTAGTCTGAAGGAGCAAGATTGGGAGAATAAGGTGGATGAGGAATTTTCTCCCAACCAAGTTCTTCGATCTTTTGTGACGTGATTCTTGCTGTGTGGGGTTGCACATTGTCCTGATGAAACATCACCTCTTTTTGATTCACTAGAGCAGGTCTTTTTTCCTCAAAGCTTGGTTCAAACACTCTAATTTCTGACAGTATATTTGAGCATTAATTGTTGCATTAGGTGGTAAGAATTCAAAGTGGATTATTCCTTGGCGATCCCACCAGATTGAAGGAACCTTTTGCCCATGAAGTTCCCTTCTCGTCTGTGGCTAGGGTCCTTCCACTTTACCAAGCCACTGTCTACAATGCTTAACATTTCGATAAAAGATCCATTTTTTGTCACCAGTCACAAGTCTATCCAAAAAAGGTGAAACAAGTTGGCGAGAATGGAGAGAAGAGCAGATGTCAACTCGGGATTTGAGGTTGTTTTCAGACAATTCATGAGGCACCCATTTTCCAAGTTTAGGAACTTTTCCAAGTTGTTGAAGATGACGATGAACAGTTGTATGGTTTGAACTGAGAACCACTGCCAATTCCTCAACTGATAAAGCAGGATTTTCTGCAAGAGCTGCTTCAAGAAACTTTTCAAACTCAACTGGATATCTGGTTCGATCTTCATCTTCAAGGGTGAAATCTCCACGTCTGAATTTTGCAAACCATCTTCTGCAAGTTCTTTCATTCACATATTCCTCTCCATAAACTGAGTGAATGTTTCTAGCCACTTCGGCTGCTGAGTTTCCTTTCTTGAACTCATAAAGCATTATGTGCCTCAAATGATTCTTGGGTACTTCCATGTTAGCAGGGTTTTAATCAAACAAAATTTAATTTTATTGTTCTCTGAAATAAAATTTGATCAGTTTAAATGCATCTAAACATAAAAATAATGTTCAGCTCCATTAGACATTATAAAATACTCTTTAAATTTTGTTCATTTTAACAAAAAATTAAAATTCGGGCAGAACTTATGGGTGACCTGATATATATATATATATATATACACACAAATGATAATTTAATTTTTTACTTAAATTTACATATATGAAAGTACATCGATAAACATGAACATACATATTCACCCAGAAATATTTGCTTTACACTATGTCAGATTTTATTATGCAAGTCAATGTTTTCAAAAGGAAGTAGAATTGGTATTAACCAAGTGAAACTGGTAAAATTTTCAGGTTATATTTATATGATAAATATATCATACCTATAATATCCATTTTTCTTATAAAAATTTACAATAAATTATTTGGTGGCAAGAAATTTTACAATGCAGCATGATGGCTGTTCATCACATCATGAATAAATTCATACACACACACACACACACACATATATATATATACACACACATATATATATATATATATATATACACACACACACACACATATATATATATATATATATATATATATATACACACACATATATATATATATGAGGTTGGGCTGAAAAAGTTCATTGGCTGACTATGAAGGAATGATGCAAAAGCTATGAAATCTTACATGCATTAATTTCAACTCTTCTTCTTAATAACTGCATTGTTTCTTGTTTTCAGGTAAACAGTTATCTGACTTCAAAGAAGAAAACAAAATAACTTGTAGCAACTTATGTTTAAAATGGAGAAAATTTGGCATTGTGGTGTTATCAAGTACCTGGATAAAAAGAGTTTAGAAGCCCCCAGCAGACTTTGATACTGACATGCTTGTTACATTAAGGGATGACACTCCAGCTTTATCAACAGTGAAAAAGTGGGCAGCTGAATTTATGAGGTGATGGCAGAATCTTGAGGATGACTGAAGGTCTGGACATCCTGCTAATGCCATCATTAAGGAAAACATTGTGTTCATCAGATGATGATGGATGAAATGTGATTGATTATAAATCAAATAGTCAATGCTATTAGAATATCCTTTGATAGAGATTTGAGAACATTCTCTACAATAAACTTAGCATGACAAAGGTTTCTGATCAGTCGATGTCCCATCTTATGACACCTGATCAAAAGTGCAACAGGCTGATCACATCATGAGAAAATCTGACATTGTTTGAGGCAGATCCAGCTGGTTTCTTTGAATGTTTCCTAATCCAGAATGAGTATTGGATTCATTACTTTGAACGAGAGAAAAAGAAACAATCCATACAGTGGAAACAGCACTCCTCATCTACTCCGAAGAAAATGAAGGTTGATTCATCTGCAAGGAAGGTGATGGCCTCAGTTTTTTTAGAAATTAAAAAGGCATTGTCCTTATTACCTCTCTTCAAATGGTCACACTATCAATGATAGTACTATGCCAACTTGGTGAGTTAGTTGCAAAAAGTTATCAAGACCAAATGCCCAAGAAAGCTGATGAAACAAGTCTTGTTTCATCAGGACAATGCTCCAATGCACAAAACCTTAGTTCCAATGTACATGAATGTCTTTAAACTTGTTGATCACCCTCCCTATTGTCCTGATATGACTATCATCTCTTACCCAACATGAAAAAATACTTGGCTAGGAACCAGTATCACAGTGATGATGACGTCATATCTGTTGTTGATGACTTTTATGACCTTCAGGATTAATAGTCTTCCTTGAATAATCAGATGTCAATTTACTTGGAAAGAAAAATACAGTTGTTAATAAGAAGAGTTGAAATTGATGCATGCAAGATCTCACAGCTATAGCATCAATCCTTCATGGTCAGCCTATAAACTTTTCAGCCAATCCTCGTAATATAAAGATTGCTATGGGTTGTATACAACATAAAACTTCTTATGGATTCTTTCAAACATTGTGTCTCATGCTGATCCTGAAAAATAGAACAAACAAAATAATGTACTAATTTACTCCAGGCAAAAACTACTCTGATTCAAGCATTTATGTGTTCAGATAGCAATTGCAACTTGGAAAACTGTTCATTTATTTAGGCAGTACTGTAAATATGAAAAATACTCTTGATGTAGAAATTGCTATCCAAATAAAGAGGTAATAATAGATAGTATAGATGTTGAGATTTATTTTTTAATTTAAGATATATAAAATAAAGGGGTTATAAAGATGATTAAATATCAGAAGAAAAACAAGTTATCCTCCCACATATTCCCATAAACTGTAACTTTGTAACCCTCTATTCGAGTTGTCCTTGTACAAGGTGTACATCATTTTAAAAATAAGAAGTTGCAGAAAAAGAAATTGCAGTATAATGGAAACACAATTTTCAAAAAAAGTTAAACAGAGGTCCTAAAGCAATCAAAAAAGAAATTGAAACTTAAGCAAAATATGAACAAGGAAGAACCTGTTTTTTATGAATGTCACAATTGATGGTGTTATTAAAATATACAGAGAGAAAAGATGGACTATATTAAAAAATATTGTTAAAGACATGAAAGCAACAAAACTACCTTGAACACAAATTAATATCAGTAACCCAAGCATCTGTCTTTTCCCAAATGCAAATATATAATAATACCCTTGTAACATACATGCTTATTTGTCCATGGTGCTGCACAAATGTTTGATTATTGAAATATTTTTTTTAAATGAAACCACATAACATAGTTTTCACTATCTCCTTCAAAATTGTTTCATCCATTAATTCCAGCATTTTCCTTACAATTCCTTACAAAAATACATTAATTTGTTTTTGCATTAAAGTTCCCCAAACTTTTGGATTGTATCTTTCTACATTTGCTACTTGCAAATTATATAGAAAATCTGTGAATTTAGAAGTCAACTACTTTTGCTCCAATTTTGCAAGTTTTCTTCTTCCTCCTTTATTTCCTTGCTCATTCATTTTATGCTTTTAGTGCCACCCTAGTTTTTTTTTCTTTTTTCTTTTTTTGTTTGGTAAGGTGGAATGGTGGTAATTCAAGAGATAAGAGAAAACTGACCAGGGAAAACTTTTATTTTGTTTGGCCTGCACTGCATCTATCTAATCAGCCAGAAACATCATGACAATAATTACCAATAAGGTGATAACAAAGAGAAAGGCCAATAACCATCAGGAAAACAATGGTCACAATTATTCCCAAGTTGGATGACCAGCCAAGAATATGTAGTCTTGATGCACTGGTTTATAGCTTCAGGAACAAAAAAATTGACCATTGCCTGAAAGGTCTCTGGTTCAATCTTTTTTACTGAGAATACACATATTGTTGACTTATTGTACAAACAATATTATAATTTTTATCCAAAATCAAAGTTTTTTTGAAATAGAACTTAATGACTTTCTATGATTATGGGTTTTGTCTATATTTACCCAAGAAAGATATTAGGGGTTAAAGAGTAATTAAATGATGTCAATATAATTTTTGGGTCTCTATTCACATTTTAGTTGGAGCTTGATTTTATTATTTTTTTAAATAAGTACCTTTGGTGAGAATTGTTTGAACCATGCTCATTTCTAATAAAACTGTGCTAATTATTGTAATTATCTAATTATATTGTGTTAATTATTATAATATAATTATTTTTTTTTATCCTGAAATAAACTTCTACATTATTTTGTCTCATATTCAAATAAAATCATTTGGATTTCTTCATTTGAAAATAAAAATAGCATTTTTAAGTATAAAATTGCTCATTCATGAGAAGTCACATTCTGAAATACCTATTCATATTCTGGTTTAAGTTAGGGAAAATAACCAAGCCAATTTTGATCCAAGTTAAGTTTATCTCACAAGCTGTTAAGAGTGAGTTAAGTTAAGACTAAGTCTTTGAAAACTATGACCTTGTCAAACCAATGTTTATTCCAAAGCCTTATTAGATTAAAAAATATTTTTGGTATCTAAATTTTTGTCTTATAATATTTTTTAATGCCTTATCTCTTCATTATTATGGCTCTCCACAGATTGCTTTTCTTTATTATCTGTTAATTATCATGACATCTTGCAATAGATAGTAAAATGTTTTCTCATTGCATTTTCCAAGGTTTAGGATCAGAGTTTTCCTTCTCTGAAACTATATACAAACAAAGTTCAGAGAGCAGTTAGAGAGTTATTTAACCCATGGGTGGTGGAGGAGAATAGATAAATAAATGTTTTTCCCAACTGCATTTTTACAAAAGTGAATGCAATGATTAGCCTGAAATTTGAACTCAGCTCCTTGATTTCACTTTCTGTGCTGATGACATTTACACTACCAGCACATGTTTATTACACTTACGAAATTTTTCATTTAAGAAAATTACTTTCCTTTTTGTAAAAATCTTTATTTCCAAATATTTTCCTACATTTTCTCTAATGAGTTGGCTGAATAAATACTGCAAAGAATCACATTGTTTTAACAAAATATTTAACCAAAAACTGTTCCAAGACTGAATGCCAAACAAAAGACAAAATTTGATCTTATGGCCAATTTTATAAGCATTAGGCAGACCCCACACATAGCAGAAGATATCTAATAAATGAAGAATAAAAGCTTTTCCTTTTACTTCCCTTTTAACAACAAAACCAAAATTGTTAAATGACAAGGCATCTAGGAAAATGAAAACTTTGCCAAGGGTCATCTTTTGAATTCCCAAATATAAAATGTAATACCCTCATAACATAAATGTAAATTTCTCCAAATATAGAAAATGTCAATAGTTTATGGAAATTTCAATTAAGAAATTCAGATTTATTTAATAATTCAAGGAAAAGAATTTATAATTTTAAAATCAAGTTAAATGCAGTATTTGCAAAAAAAACATAAATCAGAAGAATTATAACACATGACGTAAAATGTGACACAAAAATCTGAAAGCAGATTGGAATAACAAAAGATGCATTCCAAAACTTAAACAAAATATTGAGAAGTAAGAGCATTGTGTTAGAGGCAAAATATATATATATATATATATATATATATATATATATATATATATATAAGTGAACATTGAAGTCAACACTCAGAGGTGACAGGCTGTTTCATGCTAGATGCAATCACCTGTCACCTCTGAGTGTTCACTAATGTTCACTTTATATTTACATATGCTCTATCTCTGATATTGAGCACTTTATCCTATAAATATAGCACAATCTTAAAACTATATTTCTTGATATGTATATATATATATATATATATATATATATATATATATATATATATATATATATATATATTGTCAGAGATATCATTTGTTTTTGTATGATTTATCTGACCCTAATAAGTGGTGTATCTGCAAATCTAGAAATTGTTAAGATCAGTTTTTGAACATGTATTTATGTATCATTCAGTCTACCCCCTCTCTCTGTC
>CAHIKZ030001082.1:352500-367500 GCA_903632075.3 Acanthosepion pharaonis | reverse complement strand
GCCTTTATTCCCAAAGGCTCTCTCATATCACTCTCCGTTGAAAAAGAAGATAAAAAAGAAAGCAAACAAAAAAGGAGAGAAAGAAGCTCCAAAAAAATATGGTAATCAAAAAACTTTTGCTAAATAATTATTGCGTTGTAGAATAAGGTTTGCTACTAAAGTGATACTTGCTTCAGGTTAGATAGTCTGTGTATACTTTTGCATTTCTCAAATCAAATAGATTTGGGCAATTCACTTTTTTCTTGGGCTTATAAATAATACTGATACAAGATTATCTCATTAGTTAAACCCTTGTTATGATTCCTATGAGATTAAAAGCTTAATCTGCTTGAGCCACTATTAGTACTATGGATCACTGTCACGGTATTACTATCATATTATTTTCAAACATTCTATTTAAAATATTATAGATATATTATAGAATTCTTAATTTTTTTGTTATATATTGTTTTCAGTGTTCTTTCTGAATTATATAGACAAAAGGTTTCATCTTGAGATATCAAATTAAAAATAAATATTAAAAATGAATTTGTAATTTTTGAAAATTCAAAAATGCAAAAGTAAGTTTCAGCTTATTTTCACTAATAAAACTGCTTGTAATTCACACAAATATTAAAGACTAAAACTAGTAACTCCTTGTGGTTACTGTAATCACAAAAGTACACAGGTGTAGGCTTTAAGAAACCTTTATTCAACTGAGAATACAAGGTTCACAGATAGTGTCCTTTCCCAGTAAACAGAAATAGCTCTCTCAAAGAGGAGTGTAACAAAACAAGGAGAGACTACTCTTGATTACTTATAATAGTTACTTAACAGATATATTCAGAAAGCTACTTAACTAATCATGACAATTTGATTTGCTATTGTCTAAATATTAAAGTAAAACATTTGTGAAGTAGTATTCAAACACTCTTTTACTAACAGAAAATTAATGGAGTAAATAGAAATTTTGGATGAAAAATAAGATTTTATGATAAATAAACATTTAATATACTTCTGATATAATTCTCTTTTTGTTTTTAATCAATTCCCCCCAAGCAAGGTGATAATGCAACTAAGATACAAGAGGCTACTGGGACTACTCCTGTTCAAAAAATTTGGTATGAACTGGATGATAGGAAAACCCATCTATTGCTCTTCTGCATTGAAATAAAATTTTCCTGAATTAAATCTTTTATTTTCTATGACTGAAACAAAATGTTAAACAAAAGTTATCAACAGAAAAACTTTAAAAGTTAACCACACAAAATTTATTTAAAATATTAAAATAAATTTAGTTTTTGAAGGATTGTTATTAATACTTTTTCCTTCAATAATGTTTGAATCTCCTGACTGTCATATTTAAATATGGCTGATGGAAAAATTCTAAGGATTTCTGTTTACAATTGAAATTTTGCTTTTTTAGATTTGCATCAACTTCGTGGTTACTTAATTCATGTTTTCATGATCAGCTCTGTTAATGGATGTTTATTAAAACTTAGTTTGTTATGAGACCAATACAATATAATTATTTTTATAATTATTTTGCTACATATCTTTGTTTTTTGGTTTTTTTTACTTTGAATGCAAGGCAACAAAAACATGTCAGATCATTAAATTAAACAAAAGAACAAATTTTAAACTTATCCTTATTGATAATTTAATGAAATTGAGTTTAATAATGGTAATGATAATATTATCCATTTCCCTACAAGGAAACATTTAGCATTCATTGATTGAACACTCAATGCTGCTGTCAATTGAAATTTATAAAATGTTTCTCTTAAAATAATAGGTTTATCGAGTGTAGTAGATGTTATAGCTCTTTCCAATATTGATAGAGAATTTCTTTCTGACCTTTTTATTCGAAGTAGTGTAGAACATTAACATCTTGATTATTCCTTATTTTCTGTTTGAGTTGATATCCATTTTAGTTGTTGCTGCTGTTGATAGTCCTCAATTGCTATGGTTTCTGTTATTTGATACAGTTCTTTGTTTGTAATTCAGTCCACAAAATTCAAAGAAGTGTAGTCTTTGTCAAAACTCACAGGCTTCACTTACTCAAAGATATTTTCAACCATTGATCATAGAAATTGGTTTGTTTATATAGATTTATACAAAGCTGATGCTGATATAAATCCAGAGACATACATTTGATCATAAGTAGACAAAAGAAAGTTTTAAAAACTTAAACATATTTAATATTTCCACTCTGAAATGATGTTGGTTCAAGAACACAGTGCAGCAAAGAATGAAAAATATGATTTTCTTCAAATCTACCAATTGGATTTAGTATTGGTAATTCTATATCTATAATTTATTTAATATCTACAGCAAATTTCTGGTTGCAGGATGATTCCTTCGAAAAATTAAATAATAAAAAATAAATACTAAATAGGCAGAAATTTTTTTCTTTCAATAAAATAAATCTTTCAAATTTTCATTAAGTTGTGCAGTATTAGAAAAAAAATCTATGTATTGTATCAAAGATCAAAAAATAATATTGTAGAATAAAAATTCACTGTAAATGGTAAAAGCATATTAGTTACAATATCCATTTTTATAATAAATAAAAATCTAATTTATATTTGTGAATGAGAAAAGTTATTGTCCGATTGTTGATTCTTCAAAGGGAAAACTGGACTCTTGAGAAACTGATTCTCAAGACCACAACACACATTCTCACAGACAAGACATTGCAAACCCGTTTCTACTCTATTGCTATTTCCATCGAAAGTGTTCAGATGAATTACATTCCTTAGTTCCATCAGTCCTAACCTTCACAGCTAAGGCCTGTCATGTCACACACATTCCCTTTGTATTCTTTTGCTGAGATGTAAGTTTCACTCAAGCAGCTTCTTCCCATGAATCACTGCCTTGT
Source organism: Acanthosepion pharaonis (assembly GCA_903632075.3). NCBI lineage: Eukaryota > Metazoa > Mollusca > Cephalopoda > Sepiida > Sepiidae > Acanthosepion > Acanthosepion pharaonis. The sequence goes on along the minus strand of CAHIKZ030001082.1, from coordinate 364,640 downwards.
GGAACAAACTCCCAAGAGGATGCTTCCTCAATCACTACAATCTTAACCTGTTCATGTCTAGGGTTAAACGTTATCTTCTACACATATCTGCATAAACTCTGCCTCTTACTTTGTAACCCTCTATCTCCAGGGACCCGCAGGCCTTGTACAGGGTGAACATGAAGGTTAAAAAAAAACAGAGAAAAAATATTAGGGAAAAATATCTCCATTACATTTTTTTGAAAGTAATGGAGTTAGAAAATAAGGAAAAGAATGGAAGGAGTCAAGCTTCATTGTATGGAAGTTGCAGCAAAGGTGGTAATAAGAACATCAGTTCTAATGTTCTAGACTCAGGATTGTCTCAGAGGACAGCAACACAGAGGATTAAAATATGGGTTTGTGAATTTGGTGGCATGGTAATTGTGAGTTCAATACTTGTATCAGTTAGTAAAAATAATAAGAAAATGTGAATAATCTACTCTGGAAGATTAAATAGAGAGTTCAGTTCAAAATTCTTTGAAGGTTACTTGAATGGGCAGACACTAAAGAAAAAGAAAGATGAGGACATTAGTCTGACTGTAAATAATGAATCTTATTTAGCTTTTCAGGAAGCACGGTGGAGTAATGAATAGTGGCTCAGATTGAGTAATTAGGGAGCTGAATTCAAATTCCAGTTGAATCCATTACATTCACTTAGGTGTTAATACCCTGGGTAATGTATGAATCCTATTCCTCTCCCACCAGCTATGGGTAAACTGCAGGACAGACCAGCCTTGGATGGCAACTGGTCTACCGCAGAAAGAAATGGCAACCTACTGTGGGAAAAAAATCTGCCTTGTCAGTCATGTATCAAAAGATACATGATTGCCCAAGCAGGTATCACACATGGTACATAACTGACTGATTTAGTTTTTCAGTTTATATACAGAAACAAAGTGTATATATAAATATTATAAACTTACTGTAAGTTATTCCTAATACTACTGCTCAAAACTGATGAGAATTTTGTTTAAGCTATAACAATAACTATAATATTATCTGTATTTTAAAAATAATATAATATCTATAAAGATATCTGTATTTTATAATAATATTTGTATTTTAAAATCAAAACAATGATCACATCAGGAAAAACATTAATTCCATGTTTTATTCAATGTGAATGGAAAACAATGTATAAATTTTTATATATTAAGAACAATTTTGGTAGAAATCTATAACTTCATGAGACCAATGTGATGTTTACATTGATGTGAATACATAAACACGTGAGGAGACAAGAGGCTGAAAATTTTAAATTTATTAAAAGAGATAAAAACATAAACAAAACAAAAAACTAAATAAAATCAGATAAACTATATACACAAAAAACATATTTAAAAAAAATATTTTAAACTTAAATTTAAAAACGTCAGTGTCCCTCTCCTTCATACATATATGTAGTCATACCAATGTAAACCATTTTACTGAAAAGAAAATATAGTATAATGTGCTATATGTAGCTAGAAATTAAATCTATCTATTTTTTGACAGCATCAAACCCTTTACATTTTTTTTTGTTTGATGCATATACTGTCCTAGGTAAGAGTATTATTTAGTAAACTAGTGTAGATGGAAAAAGTTGGAAGCCAAATTTGGGGTTTAAATCCAAACCAGTGCACATTATAATTTGCATCACTCAATATTTAAAAATTAGAAAAAAAAAATTTGACAAAGAAATGCATCCAGTGTCAAAAAACAAAACAAATTAATATGTTAGAATCATTCTTTCAAATAATGTTTTTGAAGGACAGCAAAAAATAATTATATTAATTTCTTCCCCCTCAAAAAAAAAAATATATTAAAATATAAGATTATAAAAACACAATTGTAGGTCTAGGCATTCATTCAGCATACATATGTACACGTGTGAAAAAGAAATGAATGAATGAATGAACCTTTTTACACATATAAGTATGAAACCGCTGTTAGCATTTTAGTAACTAAAAATAACATTAAATCTTTAATAAGTAAAAAAAAAAGAAAAAGTAAGGAACAATTTAATTAAATTTTTTAGGCAGAAAAAATAATTAAGAATTCCTAGACAAGTACATTTTTTGTGGGGTAGTTTCAAAAAGTTTTTCTTTAATGAGATCAAAAATAAAATTCCAGTTTTCATTAAAAAAACAAAAAAGTAGAAAAAATGCAATTGATTTTTATTCAAATGAGAAATTAAAACCTGTAAAAAAAACACTTATATAGACAACTTTTGTACCTGAATTATATTTATTGGCATTTTTTGTTGTGCTTGTATCTTTTGTGCTTTAATGAGGATATGGTATCTGACTACTTAGCTGAGCACAAAAGTCTTGAGACAAAGTAATAAGAATTAGATAAAAAAAAAAAAAAAAAAGAATTTTACTATGAAATACTCGGAGTAGACAAAATTCTCACTTCTGCATTCTTCAGCATTTTTTTCTATTTTTGTCTGAGTAAAATTTGCAAAATGAAATAAGGAACTGCAAAATATATTTGCCAAAAATAAAAGAACAAAATATTAGATAAAATATAAAAATGATGGCAAAATAAAAAAAAATATAGTAATTAAATAGTATAGAACTCGGTTAATGGAGAATGAGTTTGATTGACTTGTCATATTTGGTTTAGCTTCTATCTTGAAAAAAGAAATTAAAAAAAGGAAAATAAATCTAAAAAGGTGAACATCTTGATTCTCTGTGTCAGATTGTTGTCAAAAACAAGTCAACAACCTGCCAAAAGGAGTTACATATCCAAGTACCACAAACTATTCAGAAGACAAGTTGGTTAATAAATGGCATTAAAATATGGCAGAAAAAGAAGGGGTTTCTTCTAAGACAAATTTTGGCAGATAAGAATATCCTAAAATCAAATCACAACATTTATTTATCAAATCATATCAATATTAGACAGTAAGGCAAGTGGCATAGCTTGATCAACTTATGTCTTGTCTTGTCTTCTGAACTATTTATGATAGCCAAAAAGAAAGAACTAGCCATTGAAAATCTTGGACATAAAAAGATACCTATCTTGTATTCATGACTAGAAGCATACTGATAAAAAGAAGCCAACTATTGTCAATGTGGATCCATCTTTGAACCCGCATCATTCTGCCAAACAAATTTTAGTGGCTGTAATTGCAAAATACTGACAGATCTCTTCTATCTAATCTATAATGAAAATACCAGATTATCTACAAATCAGCATATTTTCAATTTCTGTAAGGTGTTTCACTTTTAACAAATCACCAAAGATTCACACTCCCCAACATCATAGTTTGGGTAAATTCCTTTTAAATGTCTCTTTAAAAAAAATAAGAAAAATCCCTATTATAAATCATATATTTTATAATATAAATCCTAGTAAACCTTTTTATATACATATAGCATAATGGTAACTAGTGTGTAACAAGGAATTGGTCAGCTGAGTTCAAATTCCTTCCTGATCTGTTGTGTTTACTTTTGCATTGATACTCTAAGAAAGATGGCAATTAGTCTTGAATGGCTAATAGGTGAATTCTGAATTCAGAATCAAAGAGAAGGCAACAGAAAACCACTCCACTACCTTTCAAAAGATGTCAATGGCACTTTATAAATATTAAAGAAAGGAAGCTGTGAAAAACATGGCAACTGAAGCTACATGGAATTTGCCATAGAAAATATGACTCTGTATATTTATTTGTCATGTAGCCCATTCTCCTTTTTTAGCAATGAATGTTGGTGGGCATTATCTGAAACCAATAAGTAAAAATGACTGATGTTGTCATAACAATGGAATATCTCATTAATAAGTAGAATTGATCAATCTGTTAATTTTTTTTATTTCTTTGCAGTTTTTTTTTTATTTCTTACTAACTTTCTTTGGATATTTGTCTTTTAATTATTTAAAAGGTAGTATTCTTTATTATAGGTAACAATTGTAAAGATAAAAGTCCTAAATTATTCATACTGGAAATTAATTAAATATTGCAGTTATTGTTTGATGGCACAGATAAACTGTATTTTTAAATATATGACATGTTGATTTCATAAGCCTGATTTAAGAGAGGATTGTAATTTTGCTAACTTGGGATTTTGTCAAAAGATTTGTACATTATTTTTCTGAAAACACATAATCAGTCAAGTAATACTCTTGGTAAATATGTGTCCTAGTTGGTTTAAAGTTTAATTTCCTACCTTTCCTAATAGTCAATGTTCAAGTAGTAGCCAGAATCTCAAATGTTAATTTCTTGTTGCAAATAGGCATACATCAGTTGCAAGACTGAAGCATCCCAATCTTCCTAACCTCTCCTATTTGTTTCAATTTTACTTTGCTTCTTTTTCAACTAAGTTTAATAAATTTCATATGTAACTCCCTTCATTCTTGCTGCTTTGTTAATTGAAGCTTTTTTTAGGTAAAGCAAAAACATAGTCCTCATCCTATCTCTAAAATATCAGACATCTTCTGATTTAACAGAAGACAGAAAATGTAACGTCAAAATTCAAAGGCCCAGTGGAAAAAAAGATGATTTCTAAAAACTAAGCAAAGTATTAAGAAACAGGAAAATTTTCTTAGAAACAGAAAAAAAAAGTGCTGAGCTTCTATGTAATATCAATCTGTCTATAAGGCAGTGAATTCTGGACAATTTCCTCACAGAAATGTGATTCTACAGAAGGATGCTGAGAATAGAAAAGATGAAACATGTGAGTAATGATTATGGCTCTCCAAAATTTCCTAGCTCTTAATAAATTTTTTATTGTTATTTCTCCTAGACATTGTTCCACCATTCATTTATTCAAGTTCTCTAAGAATGTTATGCATTGTTCTCCTCTGTCCCTCTTGCCTTCAATCTGTCCTGTGAGTATCAGATTTTCCAAGCTCTCTTTTCTCATTATGTGCCCTAGAAATTTCAACTGTATCTTCTTGATGTTAAGCATGTTTCCTTTGTGTTTCCATTTTCTTTAAAACTTTGTCATTGCTCACATGTTCAGTACATGGTATCCTCAGCATCCTCCTGTAGAACCACATTCCTGCTACCTGGTTTCCTCTTTATCTGTGAGGAGATAGTCCAGCATATTACATAAAAAATTTTTTTTTGTTGTGAATTAAATTTTTCTGTTTCTTAATACTTTGCTTAGCTTTTGGAATGCATTCTTGGCTATCTTTGGATTTTAGTGTTGCCCTTTCTTTTTAAAACACTTCCCAGTTAACATTAGGAAAAAAAAATTGAATGCTTCAATTAATAAGCTACCAAACTCAAAAGCAAAATTTATCGCTGGCTTTTACAACAAATCTGTCATAAGGCTACTATACATTGGGCTTTCCCAATCAGGAACAAATTAATTGTCATTGGTTTGATAAATATTCTCTTTAACCACCTTACTGTTGATATGTGCCAAATAAACCAACGAATGCCTTTAACTGGTGGTTACGATAAATTATTTGGCATGTGAAATCTGTAGAAACTATAAACAAAAAAGTTAAAGAATTTTTTTAAATTATTTTAAGAAAAAGAAGTAAAAGCATCAGCCTACGGCAGTTACTTGGCAAAATTCTGGAGTAATGAGATAAAAAGAAGGAAATTTCCTTCAAGATGAATTTCTCTAATAACCTTTAAGCAGCACCTTTCCAAGTTCCTTCTTTCATCAATTTCTTTTCTTGTCAAATTTTTAACTTTTAAACATTTTTCTTTTCTCTGCTTCCTCTTCTTTGATAAATGTCATGAGAAAAGTGTTTAGCAAAGATAAAAATGGTATATTGAAATAAATTAAGTAGTTTAAAATTGCAAAGAAAGATATTTCTTTCTGTAGAAATTTATCAATATATTCAAACTTTTGCCCAAAAATGCAATAAAGGAAAAGAAACAATCAAAGAAGTCCCTAAAGTTAATTTGTTAATCTAGGAGGTAATTAATAAAAAGAGGAAAATCTGTGTGGAAAAAAATGATCAGATTTTAATTAAGCTATTCCATTATAATTATTGCTGATGCTTTTTTGGTTTAAACGGATTGCTGAATATATATGGCAGATTTGGGATAATGCATTGAGTTGGTAATGCATGTTTTATTTTTAAAAATGAGAGATTTTGATTAATGTTAATCGAGAACTGAAAAGTGGAGTGATAAAGCTTGCAAGAAGAGTTTTAATAAGAAACAAAGAAAGAAAGACATGTAGAAGAGGAAAACATTCAGAGATAAGTTAAGGTTGAAAGTAAAAGGACAAAATGTAAAATAGATGAATTTAAAAATAAAAAAAGAATAATTGAAACAAGGGAGAGGAAGTGAAGGTGAGAGAAATACAATGGTTATTTAGAGAGAAATAAGTGAGAGATGAATATATCTGAAAGGGAATGAAACAAGAAAAGAGAAACATTGAGAGATAAGGTTGAAAGTAAAAGGACAAAATGTGAAATAAATGAATAATGTTAGAAATATAAAGACTAAAAAGAAACAAGACAAAAGAGAAATAGAAAGAAAATTGAAATGAGTTATAAGATAGAGATCGATATGAGAAAAGCTGAAAGCAATTGAATCAAGATTTTGGATTGAATTGATTTGTTTTTTATGGTTTATCAACCTTTTGGCTGTTATTTAAAGTTAGAAAATATTTTAGAGTTTAAGAATCTTTTTAAAGATAATAATGATTTACTGATACAAGTCTTACTAATTAACACATAGCTAGTGGGAGAAGGTGTAGATTTATACTTTTGCCAAGGGTATTTGTGCATAAGTGAATATAATGAACCTGATTGGGATTGAAACTCTATTCTCCAAGCCATTATCCATTACACCACCCACACATCCAAGCTTACAGCAACTGATATTCCCAAGCAGTCACTCATCTATGTACTGACCAGGCTCCACATTGCTTAACCCCAGCAATCGTACAAGAATCAGTGTTTCAGCATGATATGGGCGTAAACCAATTGAAATAAGAGAAATAAAAGTAAATGAAAATATAAGAAGAATGAAAAATCATAAAATGAAATATCAATGCTGCATATTGCTGACTTAGCCTTGTCTGGTAACATAAGATGCAGTATTGGGAAGGTGTAGAAGACTGTAATGCTCCAATCTTCTTAAAGGAAACAACTTGCCTAACTGCCTTGAAAATCAACATTTGAATTTTTTGTTTAACACTAACCTTTGACTACACTGGGTAATATGCAACTATCTCAGCCACCAAATAGATGTTATTTACTCAGATTTTATTTTCTAAACTTAGCTGGGTGTGGTAGGATCAGAGCTGGGAGATAACTTTGAGGGTCAAACACACAACACTTGGGCAGTACTTTACAAAAATAACTTAGTTTTACTTATTACACTACACCAACATACCAAAGGTTATTTTTTGTTGTTTTTTGTTATTGTTTTTTTGTTGTTGTTGTTGTTGTTGTTTGTATGTGTGTGTGTGTGTTTGTGTGTGGAAAGTTTTACAAGAGAGATGAGAAAAGAGTAAGTGTGAGAGACAGGGAGGCTGAAAGAGAGAGAAAAATAGGCAATAAATAGAATCGGAAAATACAATGAAGTTATTAAAAAAACAAACAAAAAAGGTTGATGTGAGAAAGAGGAAGAAAGTGAAAGAGAAGTAGTGAAAAGGAGAAGAAGAAGAAGAAAAAAAAGAAATGATTTGTATTTATTGAATATTAGTGATTGCAACTGTCATTTTTTTTCTTAAAAGTTAGAGTTGTTCCATATTATGAACCAAGAGAAATTTACTAATTTCTCTACTCAGTGTTTTAAATTCAAAGTGAATTTATTTGATTTTGCTCATATGTTTGTTTTCCAAATGATTGCATGGCACCAACTTTCTGGTTTTGTGTGGCATAGCTGCTCAAAGATTTAGCCTTTGAAAGTAGTCTTTATGAGGACTAAACAACTGTCAGTGGAGCAAAAAAGAAAATGTGAAATATCTATGAAAAGAATTGACAAAAATCATTGGAAGAACTAGATAAAATGAAATGAAAATCAGGACATAAAAAAAGGTAGAAAATTAAAAGGCACTTTTGTAAATGTATCTTTTAGTTTCCACACAAGTCAAAAAGAGGAGGAATGATAGAGAAATGAATCTTGGGAAGAATTTTGGGAGAAAAAAGATAAAAATTAAAAAAAAAATAAATGGAGAGAAAGATGGAGAGAGATGAAACAGACTGATTGGTGACACCCATGATAAAACTGGTTTGATATGATTTGTCTCTTTCTTCTTTCCAGTCCTGAGGGAAGTGATGTCAAACACAGTGCTTAGCTTAAAATGGCTTCACTGATTTTGTTAGTGATATCACTTGGCAAAAGTGATATCATGGCAGGCTCAAAGAAATAGTGAAGCACATGAAATAGATGAATAAAAAAAAAGACAAACACATGTAGAAGTAAAGTATAAATGATAGATTGTGTAAGAAGCCAGGTAATATGCAGATCTACAAAACAGAATGGAAGAGAGGTGCAAATTAAAACCAAGAACAAACAACTATCATACAATAGAAAGAAAATACATAAATACAAAAATGTCACCAAGAAGACAAGAATAAAGAAGGAAAAAGGATTATATATATATATATATATATATACACACATGTATTTGCATGCATATATATATATATATATATATATATATATATATATATATATATATATAAAAACTTTTGAGAGTGCAATTATTGAATATTACCAAAATATGAATATACAACCCAGATTTTTTCAAATTTCTCCTTTTCTCAAAGAAATTCTCCTTTCCCAAGTGAACATACATGACTATAAAAAACTAAAAAGAAATGCTTAAATTCAAAAACTTCTATCATTTAAAATATATAATATATAAATTAATCTCAAAATAAATTCATATAAATAATAATTATATTATAAAAGAATAAACAATAACATCATTTACTCACTTTTCTTTATTAGACATTAATGTATTTATTGGTACATATATGTGTACCTACATTTATGGTGTGTGAGTACAGTTTTGCTGCCTGGTGTTCCAAGTTCATTAGGCATGGACACTGTGCCTGACAAACTGGGAACACCAAACAGTGAATCTATAGTTGCATGACAAAAACATAAATATGAGTATATGTACTAATTAATACATATAATTATGCCCTGTATAACCGTATTGAGCACTATTACGTTTACACATCATGCATAAATTTAACAATTATTTATTTGCTTGCTTGCATATGCACACCAGCACATGCATACATGCCTGCTTACCTTTGGCTGTTTCATTTATCCACTGTATAAATATATATATATATATATATATATATATATATATATATATATATATATATGTGCATACAAGATACTATGGATAAATTTTCGTCTAAATTACACAGAAATAAAAATAACATTGACATAATGTTTTAACAAATATATTTACTAAAATTACACAAAAATATCTTGAAATACTAAAGAGTAAATTTATATATATATATATATATATATATATATATATATATATATATATATGTATGTATGCATCATACATATATGAACTATTTGCTGAGTCTAGATTATGCTACTTTTACCTTTTGTCTCTATTCATATTGTCCTATTATAGATATATTTTTAGTTATATCTGAATTTATTTATTTATGTGTGGGTATATATATATATGTATATTGGATTGAAAATAAAATTCCTGCACATCCTTATATATTGTTGTTAATAAAAACTTGTACAAAAATAATATATATATATATATATATATATATATATATAGACAAATATATATATATATATATATATATAGACAAATATATATATATATATATATATATATATATATATAGACAATATATATATATATATATATATATATATAAATATATATATATATATATATATATATATATACACAATATATATATATATATATATTTGGATTGAAAATAAAATTCCTGCACATCCTTATAAATTGTTGTTAATGAAACTTGTACAAAAAATATTTTCAACACAACGGTGGAGTAATGGATAGCAGCTTGGATTGAGGAATCAGAGAGGCCGAGTTCGAATTCCAATCGAATCCATTACATTCACTTACGTGCTAATACCCTTGGGAAAAGTGTATGAATCCTCTTCCTCTCCCTCCAGCTATGGGTAAAATAGCAGGGCAGACTGGGTTATATAGCCTTGGATGGCAACTGGTCTAGGAGAAGCACAACTCTGAATTCAAAACCTGCGGAGGGTCGTTTGGGAACCTCGTTGCATTCGGTGCACCAGGTCTCTGTATTCGTCCCTTCAAAAAGTGTGGATGGTCCTGCACGAGGCCTTCACCACTATAATCAAATCTCATGTGCCGGTGTCAGGCTGTAGGTTTCCTGAAACTGATCTGTTTGACCCTCATACGCCGAATCTCGACGGGAGAGTCGATTATCATATATATATATATATATATATATATATGAATATATATATATGTGTTCGTATTTATGTGTGTGCCCCATGAATATTATTTAAACACACATATGCACGTAAGTATAATAATATATAAATTTATAATAATAATTATTATATATATATATATATATATATATATATATATATATGTATATATATATGTATGTATGTATATATATAATGATTTTCAAGGTATTGCAGTTAAGCCTTTTATTTAATATTTCTTGTGTTTGTACAAGTGTTTTCTTTTCTGAACACAAGGTGCATAAAAACTGTCCCAAAGTTTTGTATATCTGAGCTCTTTTTTCTATTCTTTTCGTTTATTATAATTAAATATGTGTTTTTTTGTGTGTGTATAAAGTTATAGTAATGTTTTATTTTCCTAACAAGGAAAGTAACCTACAATATACATACATGCATACATACATACATACATATATATATATATATATATATATATATATATATATATATATATATATATACATATAATCATCCACAGACAGATTGTTTCACTGTATCAAAGCTCATCAGTGTGGCTAGACATCTGACTGCCTCAACCCAGGATTGAAATTCGACTGATTTAGCATCAGCATGATATATATAAATGGAAATGGTTATAGTTGTTCCAACAAGAGAGAAGTGTATATATTAAAAAGAGAGAAACCACAAACGTTTTTGGTTGTGATGTGATTTTTTTAAAAATATATATTATGCTTAAATTTCCATATGGAAAATAAAGCATAATATATATTTTTTTTTAAATAATCCACATCACAACCAAAAACGTTCACAGTTTCTTTCTTCTTTTTAATATATATATATATGTTTGTGTGTTTGATTTTTTGATATATATATATGATATTATAAAGAACAAATAGGAAATGTTCATTAATCCAACATGTAATAGTTCTATTAAAGCTTCAACAAAGAAATTAATAAAACTGAAACATTAGATTCATAAACGTTTCCTATTTGTTGTTTTTCTTGTCATTCTGTTAATATATATTTCTCTGTATAATTTTGTTTATCCACAGTAAGAGATTATTGTGCCAGATTGTAGTAGATTTTTCTTTTGTAAATCTAAGCATTTGTTAACAAGTATTTTAATGTATAAGTATTTGATATCAAAACCAGTCAAGTTGTTAAATTTTGGTGCACTAACATACTTACTAAGAAATGCATAAATAGACTAATTAAAGATCTACTACATTGAAAAAGTGGTTTCTCTGTATTGATTATTATTATTACTCTCCTTATATGACATATTATTATAATTACTCTCCCTATATGACATATTATTATTACTCTCCCTATATGACTTATATTATCATTATTACTACTCTCCCTGTATGACTTATATTATTATTATTACTTATATTATTATTATATGACATATTACTATAATTACTCTCCTTATATGACTTATATTATTATTACTCTCCCTAAATGACTTATATTATTATTATTACTCTCCCTATATGACTTATATTATTATTATTATATGACATATTATTATTATTTCTCCCTATATGACTTATATTATTATTACTCTCCCTATATGACTTATATTATTATTATTACTCTCCCTATATGACTTATATTATTATTACTACTCTCCCTATATGACTTATATTATTATTATTATTACTCTCCCTACTATGACTTATTAAAAACCCAAATTATTTAATTTTTCAGAATTCTTCTATGTGCTGTATATCTTCAAGACATGGGTGAGCAGGACTCTCTACAATTTCCTGTCCTTTGT
>CAHIKZ030001082.1:260000-350000 GCA_903632075.3 Acanthosepion pharaonis | reverse complement strand
AATATCAAAAAAGAAAAAATAGCTAAACAAAAGGAAAAAAATACAATTCAAGAAGATGGAATGGTTTAACTGTCTCTGTCAGTTGGGTGTTAAGAACCAGGGTGGGGTCTCTGGGAGGGAGGGGTTGGGCAGTGGAGTTTGTCAGATGTTATCACATTTAGGGTATGCAATAAATGTAAAAGAAGGTATGAACTCAAGTGTGGATGTGTGGGTGTAACTAAGCAGAGTGTTAATCATAACCTTATCAATATACATTATCCTCTATGAACATGGGGGCAGTGCACACGCACACAGGAACATACACGCCCACAAATACACACACAGGTATACGAACATACATATATATTATAGCGTGTGTGAATATTTATTGTTGTATTTTATTATGTAATTTGTAACATCATATGTGTATGTCATTATCACTGTAACACATTTTTGGAACTTCAGTTTTTTTTCTGTCTGCTAAGATGTTTGTTGTTATGTATATTTTCTACATTCCAACAAATACGAGGGATACTGAAAAGTTATCAACCAAGCCAGCATCCCCAAATCTGACTAAATGGCCATAAATTAGAATGTGGTTTTGGAATCCATTTTTGGATGGAACAAGAAATTTTGTCTCACATGGGGACACACACACATATGCCCCGGAAAATTTAATTCCAGTTGAGCACTCTCGAGAAAGAACAAATTTGTAAACAATGAATACTACTGTTAATATTGCAGAGCTCTTTAATGAATTGAGCCCTCTCGGTCATTGCCGTGTTTACTTGAAGAATAGGTACGTAAAAATTTGCCCTCCTCTCTACCAGGCACTGATAGCTCAGGTAAAATCTCCCACTGATACCAAATCAGTTGGGTTTCAATCCTGGCTAGCCACACTGATGAACTTTGATACAGCAAAACAGTCTGTGTGTGGATGATGATGATATATATATAATTATTATTTATAAAAAAAAAAAATTATAACATAAATATGTTATAAAATCACTACAAAAATAGCCATTTTGTTTCAACACTCTCGGTGTCTTATCGTGATGATGTTGAAGATAAAATAAATGGTTTTAAAAGTTTCAAATTAATTAACGATCCTTCACTAGGGGAAAACATTGTTACAAAAGCTAGAATAACCAATTAAAATCCAAGTATAGCAAGATTCAAAAGCTTGACAATGAAATCATGTCATAATAGCTATTCAGAGCTTGTTGTGACCAACATAAATATTATTTAATTCTTTGTAGATACAATCTCCCAAAGGGCACTTGAATTTATAAACTATGATTTTTAGGCATTTAAAACAACATGCCTGGCCACACACACAATTCCGTAAAATCCTTGTCGAAAACACAATTATACTTCAACATGAAAACAATAGACAAAAACTAAAAATCCTTGAAGCAATTTACATCAAACAGTTGAAACCTAACCTAAACAAAATCAACTATGGAATCTCTACAAATATCCTTAAATGTCTATAATTGGTAACAGAAGCCATTGGTTTATACCAACAGCTTCCCATACTTAATACTTCTCGAATTCACTCTCGTGTGGTCATGAGCTACGGTGTGATTTTCGCTTCTAGTGTCTTATATGCACATGTTTATCATTGCTAGGATATCATCCATGTAAATAATCACAGACTATCATCACTGTCTTGTCCGTATATTACTTAATATGTTGTACAGTAACTGACATCTTTGATAATGGCTTATGTAAGCCGAAAGCTTAGATTGTATTAAAAAATATGGATCAATATTGTGATTTTCTTTCTTCGTTTAGGGATAACGTTATTAAGCTTATCAGATGTTATGAAAAGAATTTACATAAAATAAATAGACAACACTTGTCTATATTATTTAATGAAACATATATATATAAATTAATCTATTACTTCTTTAGAAATATATATATATATAAATATATACAAATCATTGTACCATCATTGTTTTGACACCTGAAGAGACATTAATTTTAATGTTGAAAAAAAAATGTACAATTTTGTAGTGGATATTTACATGTTATAATGTAACAGTGCATAATAAATAAATAAATAAATATATATATATATATATATATATATATATATATATATATATATATATATGCATCTTTCTGTGTGTGTTTAATAATTTCAGATAAAGTACACCTGTAAAAGAACAATATGAATAAAGACAAAAGAAAACTTAGTTGACGTGTTTTGTCCTCTGTGACATTTGCCTAGAGAAAGTTCCACATATGATGAAATGCATCAGCTAAGTCTTTCTTTTGTTTTCATTCATATATATATATATATATATAGTCATATGTCTGAAAGCAGGATTTAGCATAATGTTACTAGCCCAAGAAATAATGTTTAGTTAAAATTTTGAAGCAACTTTAGTTCCTACAGAACTAATACTCTTTAGAAAGAGGTCAGTAGTCTTTTCTTTGTTCCTAATAAGAGTGTTCTGTGAAATTGTTGAAAAGATCATTAAAAAATGTCTGGATAGTGTAGAACCTTAAGAAACAATGTAATTTTTGGCCAAAAATTCATGGAAATAGGAAGAAATACAAAATTAAAAGTGTTAGATTTAATCAATGCACAAGAATCACCACAATAAACAATAAATTAAATAGATAATAATAATAATAACAATGGCAATGAGTGCAAAAACCATAATGACAATGTAGGTCAATATCTGAAATGAAAGCTGACATCATTACAGAATTAAAAACAGCTGTAAACTGGTATGGACAAAATCCTGAATCTGTATTTGAGTGAGCAGATGTTTTACTATCCTTTGGGAATTTCTATCATCAGAGGTCGAAAAATACAAGCAAATTGTCAAGAGATTTTTTTCAAAGACAGAAAAGAAAAAGTTTGCACACTGATTGACAAGAGCATACCAAGTGACAATAACATCGACGATTTTTGAAAAACTAAGCAAATACAAAGAGCTGGAGAAGGAAATAGAACAAAAAAAAAAAAATGTGGTTTTTAAACATTAAAACTGTTCCTGTTGTGGTTGGAGCTTTGGGCCCGATAAAGAAAGAAACTCAACAATAAGTCAAGCACCATCTCTCCAGGAAATCTCAAAAATATTTCTAACAAATACATCCCATATCCTGTGAAGAGTTTTGTGCATTTATGTTTTCTTTATTAATAGATTTGTTTTGATTAAGTAGAAAAAACAAAAAAAAATCACTTCTTAGGTCATTGGTTATGTCTCAACATGTGATTATAAAACCAATGTAGGTAAAATATAATTATTAACAACAATAATAATAATAATAATAATAATAATAATAATAATAATGATGTCAGCCAAGAACAATTGTATAAAAATGAACTAATAGTAAATGTCACTTGTTGGGACAAATAAAAAGCATCACTTAATGGGTGACTGTAACAAATCAACTCAGAAGAACAAACATATGATTGGGTGGGGAAGGATATGGACTGGAAACTGGGCAAACAATTATGAATTAACCATAAAAATTTATAGTATATCTACAATCAAGAATGTGTCCTTGAACAAAAAAATTCATAAAATTCAAATGTATCATCAATTTCAGGCAAAGAAACTTGATCCAATCATTTTATACAAATAAAAGATATCTGTCTATATTTCTAAGATGAAATATTATAACTATTTACATTGTTTGGACTGTTGTCCTCATCTTTATTGTCATATTCACTTCTAATTGTTATCATATCTTTGGTATATCAGGCCCATATAAATCCTTCAACATCTGTCTATATTTCTGAAATGAAATATTGTACCTATTTACACTATTTAAATTGTTTGGACAGTTGTCCACATCTTTATTGTCATAATTACATATGTAATGATAATAAAAATGAGGTCAACAGTCCAAACAATGTAAATAATGAAAATGAATAAAAGATAGATGTTCCAGTAGATTGTAGGATAATTTTAGAAGTATGTGAAGATCTGGAAGAACGAAGGCTATAGGTTCCAGTCTGTTCTGTTAATTAATCCATAGCTGGGGGGAGAAGAGATACATTCCCAAAAGTATTTACACAAGCAAATACAACAAACTCAACTGAAGTTCAAACTTGACTCTCTGATTTTACCCAATTCTACACACACACGCACACACACACACACACACACACACACACACACATCCAAGCTTACAGAACCTGGTATTCACAAGATGTCACCTATCTAGGACATGATCAGGCTCAGTATTGCTGAACTTTTTGATCAAACAAAAGCATAACTAATTATTAATACTAATAATAATACTAATATTACTACTAAAATAAGAGTAATAATATTATTAATACTAATAATAATAGTACTAATATTACTACTAATAACAAACAAAATGATAGATGTGACTTTTCCTATATTTTGCAACACTTAGAGCAGAGTACAATTTAAGAAAAGAAAGAGAAAAGACAGTATTTAAGGATGTTTAAAATTTTGACACTATTTCAATGATATGCTAGTCTTCAAATTATGTTGAAAAATGGCATACAGTGTAGTAAATATAAAAAGATACAAGTTTTCGTACAAACTTCACTTGTCTTCAGAAAAACAGTTGTACTGGAAATCAACATGGCAAAGTGAATAAAATGTAGCCTGTATGAATGGAATGCAACAGAAATGTGAGTTTTGTCAGTTGATTAGTTAGTAAGAGCAATTAATCAACTTTTATTTACTATTACTATTATTTAATTATTACTACTACTACTAATGATACTATTATTACTACTGCTAATAATAAATACTGAATTGAGGAAATTTGAGATGACTGAATAAGCTCAGCATGAAAGTATTTATTAGTATTATTACAAGCTATGAAAATTTGACAGGTGTTGATAACTAAGGTTATCTCTTATCTCATGCCTTTGCTCTTCTCACCCCCCTTGCCTACATCTTTTCATTCTCTCCTTTATCCTTCTTGCCTTCATTCATTGCCATCCATGTTTTTATCTAAATGTTAGACAAACATGGATTCTTTCCATATGCAAAAAGAAAAAGAAAGTGATGCACAAATGTTTTCTAATGCACACTCTCTTTTATCATTCTTTTACTCTATCTATCCACAAAGAATTTTATGGTATAACAATTTTTATGCCTCTCCATTCCTATCATTTCAATCCTTTGGTCATTTTTCCTTGGTATCCAATCAGCAAGCCTGTCTTGCTAGTCTTTCTTTTGCCTCTATCCCTTCACCATTCCTCTCTCACTCTCCCTATGTATATATATATATATATATATATATATATATATATATATATATATATATATATATATGACAATTGGGTATTTAGGTAGCATTCACACTTTTATACAAGTTTTGTTAAAAGTTATTTATTCTTTTCCCTTCATTAGTTCTTTTATAGAATTATAACAGTGTATATATATATATATATATATATATATATATATATATATATATATATGAAATGGACAAAGTCTGACAATTATTGTTTAAGACATTTTTATGTTTATACATTCTTTTTATAGATAAAAATATTTAAGTAAATGCTCTGTTTATAATAAACTGTATTAAACAACATTTACCAGCCTGAATGTCCGAGAAATTTTCATAGAAAATATTCATCCTCTGACAGAAATCAAACCTGTATCCTATACGGAACCGTCATATAACCTGACGTGCCTTAACTGTTTGCTAATCGAATGCTACTCTGTAACCAAAAGGATTATTTTATATACGGATGAAATGTAAAAGGAAGACTGGAAACAGACACACCCAAAATGTATAGACAACAAAAAAGTGCTCAATACAAAGTTCAAAATCGAATATGTAGAGCAAAGATATTTAAGAAAAGGCTAAAATACTAACCAAACTTGCAACTTGGGTTTCAACCGCATTTTGAAGCACTTTCTACATGCCTATCACTAGATGACTCACATTACACACACCTGACCATAGCTCAATTAGGGCTCATTTAAACAGACAGAAACTTATCAAACTCCATCTGAAACATACTAATAGAAAATACAAATATAATAGTTTCATCCACATGTAGAAAAAGATTTAAAATAATGAAAGCACTAATAATAAAAAGAAAAAGCCAATACTGATTCACATTTATTATGAACACAGACACAATGTGCTGACCATGTTTTGAAAATAAAATATTCCTGTAGCTTTAGATACATACATAAAAAAATCCACGCATTCAATTCAAAATAAAAAATAAAAATGTCCTTGATAAGGGATAAGAGAACAGCTGAAAATGAATGCATATGCAGAACTTTTGGAAAGGTTTTTTTGACTTTGTGTCCAGAAAAGAAAACACTTGTATGAACACAAGAAAAATTAAAACAAAATATATATATATATATATATATATATATATATATATATATATATATATGAAAGAGTACTGAAAATTTCTTACATTTTTTAAAATCTAATAAACATGGTATTATATCAGTAATCACTTCTTGAACAAGCCGTGAGCTTTTCACCACCTACTCATACAGATTCCTCTTCCCTAATTTCCATTTTCTCACTCTCTTTTTATCCATTCCTTTTTTCCTTTGTTTTTACCCAATTTCTCCCTGCAATGTTATATAGCTTTTTTGGCTAGAAAATGTAACTGACAAAAGAACCAAGAATTAGGCAAATACTTCACTCAGAGACATACAATAGTTGTACATAGAGACATGCATTCTAGAGGATATTAATTATGTTGTAATAAAAATGAAAATCGGCAAAACATTATTTGTTCTTAGTGATTCAAAGAGTGAAGCATGCAAATGTGTTTGTTAAAAGAATTTATTTTTTAGCAAAATAGAATTTGGTAGGAAAAATTTTAAAAAATGTTCTGTATGGAAGATTAAGTTGAGTTAGGGAAAGAGAAAATTATTTTAATTTTTTTTGTTTTGGGAGTCTTATGGGTGTCATAATAATTTATTTAGTCTTTTGAGTCATGATATCTTTATAGGCTATGTAGAAGGAATTTGCTTCCATGCTTATAGTTGGAAATGAACTCTTGTTAGTATTTTTCCATTTAGGCTGGGGTTACATTGTTTTGAGGTATTGTTGTAAGTTGGTGCTATTTACCTGCGTTATTTTTATGTTTAATTTTGTGTTTTTTATGTTACATCTATTTTTTAAAGTTTTGTGTAATTTGCACATTATTTTTGTTAAATGATGTTTTGTGTTTGTATTTTCTGTTTCCTATACACTTTTTCTCTTTTGAATCTTACAGTTGCTTGTTATATTACATTAGTTTGTAGGCAGTTACAATTTAGTGGGTACTTGTATTTTGTTCTTAAGTTACAGATTAGGGTTGTGACTATTTGTGGTGAATTAATAATTTTTATGTTTTTTTTAGCATGTTTCCATAAAATTATAGCACAAGAGTTAAGGATTTAATAATTAGTAAATTTTATACCTTTTTTTGATTAATTAATTTCTTCTAGGCTAGGATGCAGAAACTATTTAACCTATTGATACATGATTAGTGTATGGTGGCCATTATTTAGGAGAAGGGTTACTTAAAATTTAAGATCCACTTGCTCTAAGATTACCATCAGTGACTAGGCAAGAAGAGCTAATATTTTAAGGAAGCTTTATACAGTAATAAGTTAATTTCATTATTATTATTATTGAATATATAATAAAACATTTCCTGAAGAGAAAGTCCTTCTGGTCTAAAATGATCATGTAAATTATTTTTGCAAAAGGCATACAACCATCAATTTTTAGATGATTTTTCAAAATCCATAGGCGGGACCAAAATTTTGGCCCTTAGTGTGTAGGCATAATTTATCAACAATTTTTACACAGATGAACAACAGTTTATTCAAAAATTGGAGAAATACAATACCTTTAGCACTCTGCAATATTTTTAATTATTTCATCCTTATCTACTGGGTATAAGTGGCCACACAGCTGCAATAGCATCATCTTCAATTTTCAGTTAGTTATTTTCCTGTTGCCATAGTAAGATATGACAACACTAGTGAAAAATTAAAGCCACACTATTGACTGAGGATTAGAGGTGCATGCAGGGATGGATTAAACATTAAGCAAAATAAGCACGTGCTTAGGGCATCAAGGGAAGGGGGCTCCATAGAAATTGTAATGATATAATGTTGTACACATCTAAAGAAATAAGTTAAACTTGATTAACATTTGAATCAACAGGGCACCATTATGAAAAGGGGACAACTGACATGCAGCGAATCTTTATTGACATTCTGATTGCTTAATAAGGGAATGAGTTAAGGGAGATAATAAGGATTGTATTTACTTAATACAACACATCTCTTGAATAAGTTAGTATTACTAATTAACTTAAGAGGATTTAATTTTGTGAGCAGAGGTAGACTATCTTTATGTTCATCTGGCATTATTCTAGCCATATTTTTATGTGGTCCTGTAACACACTGGTTTGTTGATAACACGATCACTTCTGGTCACAGTTCTGTTAGAATCTAATCATGGCTCATTTGACAATGGCTGCACAGCTGTGCTTGTTTCTTTCTTGTTTGGTGTTGTTCTGGGTTGGAACTGATGGTCAGCCTCTCTTGATGGTCATATATGCCTTCAGTTCATTCTATATTTATTTCCAGCTAGTGTTTCCATGATGCATGTTCTCAGTTGGTAGCCTTTATTTATTTGCACTACTTACTGAGACTCCATGCTAGTATACTTAACTTGCAGGTGTATGGGGACCCCAAAATCTTTTAAGTGCTTAGGGCCCCTATGGGTCTTAATCCAGCCGTAGTCGCATGCAGTGGCTATACAAACATTTTGTTTGACAAATGATGTCCCCACCGTACAGCGTGCTAAAGGTTAAACAGACACACCTTTATGTCTGAATTTACAACAACTTGTTTAAGTATATAGTCGGAGAGAGAGAGAGAGAGAGAGAGAGAGAGAGAGAGAGAGAGAATAGGTTTTATAGAGAGGCTGAATTTATTTATATAAATGTTTACTGTAGAACATATACATTTCAAAACATAGGTGTACATCTATGTATATATATTTATCATAAACAGTTTTAATATATTTAGTGGGGAGAAAACTTATGAAAATTATGAAAACTTAAATAAAGATAACAGAACAATGAAACAAAATTGAAAAATTGGCAAGATAAGAAAAAAAAACGTTTCTTTGATGAAAATTAAAAAGGTTTATAAGCAACAAAAGTGAATTCAGTATCAAGAAAATATTTGAACTTCATGGTAACACTGTAAACAGAGAGATACAATCAATATTAAGAACTTTGAAAAACATAGAAAGCAAAAAAGTATCACCTTTAAGTCGACCTCACAAAGAGAAAACTGTAAATGTTGGTGAAGAAGTACATGAAAACACATTTCTAGTAATTTTTACTGATGAATGTACAGTTACATTGGATGAACCTGAGAGACTAAAAAGTTAGGTCCTTTAAGGAATATTAAACTAAATTAGGAGACCTTTTAAGGAAAAGGAGGAATATTCTGGAATATTATTATAAGTTATAAAATTATAACCCCCTTTAAGATATCAAGATAAATGCAAAGAATTATATTAAGTTAGGAGAACCAGAAAGATTTAAACTAAGGTGTATATTCATGCAAGATATTGCTCATTCACATTCTGCAAAACTGACTATTGCCCACCTTTCCAAAACTGTTTTCAAAGATGTAAAATTAATGGAATGGGTTGTAACTGTTATACTTATTATTTTAAGAGAACATTTTGAGCTCACCATTAAATATATATATATATATATATATATATATGAAGAAATATAGTCATAAGATGTGCTATATTTATGGGATAAAGTGCTCAATAACAGAGATAGAGCCTGTGTAAATATAAAAGTGAAAATAGAAGTCAACGCTTAGGTGCAACAGTCTGTTTCATGCTATATGCAACCGTCAGGCCTGACGATTGCATATAGCATGAAACAGACTGTCGCCTCTAAGTGTTGACTTCTATGTTCACTTTTACAATGCGTGCCAAATTATTATCGAGATAATTTTTTTCTAATCTTTTAAACACCGTCCAATCAATTCACACAAAATTTTCACACAATGTTGGCAACATTGACCTGCGCAATCACTGAAATTTTCGTACTGATCTGCATGATGTAAACAAACTGGCGCCATATTTGTTATCAGCACGGTTGATTTGAGCATACCAAATTATTAGAAAGGTTTAGTAAAATTCCCAGAATTGAGCAAGCAAAACGTTTATTAATGTTGCACGTGAATGTTTATGATCAAAAGAAGCTAATAAATAAGATAATCAAACAAATAATAAAAGATACAAACAAAGGCACAGTTTTAAACAAATTAATAGGGAATGTGCTTTCCCTGTGTTGAAATTACTTGAAGAAGTCGACGATCCATAGAATTTGTTAATTGTAGGATGTCATCTGCTGTAATGCCACGAGATATATCAAGAATTGCTTCCCACAACTCAGCGTTGCTCCTGAATTGTCGTTTGTTGGCGTACAGTCTTCGCTTCATGATGCTCCAAAGGTTTTCGATTGGGTTCAAATCCGGAGAATTTGCTGGCCACTTCATTTTTTGAGGTCCATCAAAGCCTAACTGTTTCAAAAATTCTTGTGAGCAGCATGTCAGGGAGCATTATCTTGCATAAAAACAATGGCCCTTCTGAAGGCAACACTTTGCCTTTTCATCCACGGTTCAAGATGCTCCTTCATAAACGCTATGTATGCATCAGCTGTCATTTTGACGCCATCTGGTACACTCCATGGAACCACTAATGTTTTTCCAATAATACCACCCAGATCATTATTCCTCCACAGCCTTGTTGGCATCTCAAACGCTGATGGCGATTCTGTCCGTTCATTACCCAGCATTTGCACCATCTATCTGGCCCATCAAGTGTTGCGTCTGTGAACAAAACTTTAGAGAAGTCAATCTTCATATTGTCCTTGGCCCATTTCAATCGATTTTGAATGTGATTTCTCGTCAACGGGGGCTTCGATACAGGTTTGACTGTTGTTGCTATTTCCCTCAGATACCGACACTGAGTACTTTTAGACACAGTAGGATCCCCAATGCAACTAAAAAGCTCTTGACTGGTAAGTCCAGAATTCTTCGTGGCCTCTCGTTTAAGTCGTGACATGAGACGACGTGAAATAACCCTCGGCTTGCCTTTATCTGCCCTTTTGCGTACTTGTGTAGGGTTGGCAGTGAATTTTTTCACTGTATGATGACACCTCCCTTTCATTTTAGAAATTTCTAGCATAGATTTACCTTTTGAGAGTTCTGGGGTGTTTAGGGCCCATTTTTTCACTAAATTCTTACACTTTTCTAATAATTTGGCACGTTCAAATCACCGTGCTGATAACAAATATGGCGCCAGTTTGTTTACATTATGCAGATCAATACCAAAAATTCAGTGATTGAGCAGGTCAGTGTTGCCAACATTGTGTGTAAATTTTGTGTGAATTGATTGGATGGTTTTTGAAATATTAGAAAAAAAGAAAAAAACTCGATAATAATTTGGCACGGAGTGTATATATATATATATATATATATATATATACACACTACAGTTCAAAAGTTTGAAGCCAACTCCAGAATTAGCATTAAAACCATTATTATTACTTTCCCAAAAAATCTTACAATCTAAAAATATTTTCAGGCTTTGAATAACCTGCATAAGGTTGATAAGCCATAAAAATAAGTCAATCATTCAATTAATCTAAAAGGGAAATAACACTCACACACACCACACACATATACATCTCTGTCTATCTATAATACAGTTTAAAAGATTGAAGCCACACCCAGAATTAGCATGGGATGAACTTGACAGATGAGTGAAAAAAATAAATGTTCTTAGAGTCATTGAAAAAAAAATGGAATCAATTATCAAACATACTTTGAGAAACTTTTGCAGTAAATGCTGAAAATTTGTGCTGCAGTAATCAAGGCTAAAGGAGGATATTTTGATGAGAGCAAAATTTAAACATAAAATCATTTAATCATAAAATTTCTAATGAAAAATCATGTCTCACTGTTTTTTACCATGTATAATTTTCTCTTATTTAAAGTACAAAACAAATACTTTTTAGGACAATTTTAAAAATTACCAGGTGTGGCGTCAAACCTTTGAACTGTAGTGTATATATAGGAGAATGGAAAGCAATATTCAAGAAAAGAAGATTTCTAGGAAGCAATAAGAATTGCTCGTTGTGTGGGAAAAGGAAAACAACAGAATTTGTTTTTGATAATCAGTGAATGAACTTTATCAAGTAGCCAATATTAATATCATCATCACAAGTTCCATAGCCCATTATAGTCATAGGGGCATCATATATACTGCAGCCATAGCAGAAGTAGTATATCTTCAGAAAGAGAGCCTGATGGAGCCAAACCATCTCCAGGCTGGCTTGAATTCATAATTGTCCTTCTGGACTGTTTGTCAACCAAAGCTGTTAGGCCTATTCTGTCCTGCTATTCAAGCCATTGCTGGAGGGGAGAACAGATGGATTCATACTTTCCCAAGGGTATTCGCACATAACTGAATGTAATAAAACTCAACTGGAATTTGAACTCAACTCTGTGATTTTTCAATCTGAGCCACTATCCATTATATCACCTGCACACCCTTTCTCATTCTGAGCCATTACCCATTACACAGCACATGCATAATGATATTAATATGCAAAATAATAAAATAATTTATTCAGCTTTATAAGATACTGATTTAATAAAATATTATTGGAATTTATTTATAAATAAAAAATTACGTTTTAATTTATTTGAATAATAAAACTTGACATCCACAAAATCATTATCAATATCTTTAATATGAACAGAAATGATAATCTGAAATTTGTCTGATATATTGCTTGTAACAATCTAAGTTCATTAATATCAATTTCATTGGGTATACATTGATGTGCATAATAAAATATGATATAGAATGCATGCATACATATATATGTTCATTTAATTTTCTATTATATTAATAGAAAAAAATTATTAATAAATAAAATAAATAAATAAATAAATCGTATTTATTTTGTGCAGCCTCATTTCCAAGAGACATTACATGTGAATAATGGGATACAGACAAAGGAGTTGTTATTACCACACAGACACCACATTGGTACTTGATAATGACTGTGAAAGTTGAAAGCACTTTAACAAAACTTCAGACTGTTTATCCACAACTCCAAGCACAATACTGAAAAAAAAATTACCTGAAAATTTGAAAATAATAAAAAAATTAAACAGACAGATCTATTCAGTTTTTTTATATATATATATATATATATATATATATATATATATATATATATATATATATATATATATATATATATACACACACACAGACACACATATATATATATATATATATATATATATATATATATATATATATATATATATATATATATATATATATATATATATACACATATATATATATGAAATAAATATACATGTTTTTCCTCACTGGTAGCACAACTCATGCACAATGCAAATGATTTATAAAGATGACAATGTAGTCCTACCACATAATAAAAATAATGGAACCATAGACAGGTCTTCACATCAGATTAAGAAAAGAACAAAGATTAAGAAAAGATCATGACCTAAAAATCACTACTACAACTTTCTTAATGTGACCCTAGATTTGAATACTGGTAGATATAAACCTTATATCAAATATTTAAACAGCCTGAGATTCATAAATATCAAATTAAAATCTATTATATTTAAGCATTTACATAAATTGATGCAATTTAGATTAACAACTAATTCCAATGATAATGAAATATTTGATGAAGCTAATTAGGAATATAGAAAAATCTTTATCTCATCATAACAATGTTCTATTGAATAATTATATAACTTGCAAAAAGAACAACTATACAGAAGCAAAAGTAGAAAAAAATAAATGTAACTGCCAAAATAATATAAACTGTCCCTTAAACAGTCACTGTTTGACTAATAATATTGTTTATAGAGCTAGCATTCAATCTGATAACAAACATAAATTTTCCATTGGTTCAACGGAAACAGACTGTAAAAATAGGTTTTACAACCATAAACTAAGTTAAATAATGATAAATACAAAACTATTACTACTCTAACTATTACTGGTAAAAAAAAGATAGTGGAACCATACCCCAAATTACATAGGTGTTGTAAACTATTTAAATATCATGTCAGAATGCTTGATGTTGGCAAAGGTTGGATTGCTATCAAACATTCCAGTGGGAAATAATGACTAGAACTAAATCTTATAATAGTAAAGGTGGAAGATATAATCTTTACCTTGTAGAAAAATTGACCATTCTAAAATATTTAAATAACCTTAATTTAATAAACAAAAGAAATGAATTAATCATCACAAGTAGACATAAAAAATACCCCTTGAAAAATGTTGAACCGAAATGTTTTCAATTCGAGCCATATATCCTCATTTAATTTTTTTATTTAATAAATATCTAAATTTATTTATTCACATTTTCTTTATGTTCAGATTTAGATGTATGATTGTGTTTTACTAGTATGTATTCCAATTTACTTGCATGTCGGTTTATGTTCTTTTAATAAGTATTTTCAATCATTCCTGTCAAACCGTGAACTGAAGGTCATTCTCAACGCATTCTCCTCCAGTTCCTATCCCACGAACGCAGGTGTTCCCCAAGGCTCCATCCTTGACCCCACTCTATTCCTTATTTTCATCAACGACCTTCCTGATGCTATAGATTCCCAGGTTGGCATCTACATGGATGACACTACAATTTACTCCTGCCTCCAAAACAAATCTAGTATCGGTGACAAAACTAACCTGGCCGTAAGGCTTGAAATGGACCTCCAATCAGTTGTTAATTGGGGCAAGAATTGGCTGGTCAACTTTAACGCCTCAAAAAACTAAAACTTCTCTCTATTAATCACCATAGAGATCCTTCCCTGCCCCCATTAGAATGTCTGATAGTCAACTTCTTGAGAGCAACTCCCTCGCCTGCTCGGTCTCCCGTTGACTGCTGACCTGAGATGGAACAAATACATTGAGTCAATTGCTTTGTCCACTGTGAGGAAAGTTGGCTCTCTGTGCCGTGCCAGGAAATTTTTCTCCCCGGAATCAATACTTCAAATATACAAATCAACCCTTTGCCCTTGCATGGAGTATTGCTGCCATATATGTTTTGGGGCACCTTCTGTTTACCTCGGAGTTCTTGACAAGATCCAGAGATGGATATGTAATATAATTGGCCCTGATCTGGCATCTCATCTACAGTCACTCTCTTACAGATGCGTTGTCGCCTCTCTCTGTCTTTTCTACAAATACTTTCATGGTAACTGCTCTGATGAGCTGCTTTCACTGGTTCCCAGACTCCATGAATTCAAGTGCCCTATGAGGCTGGCATCCCACTCCCACCCTTACACTGTAGAAACTTTTAAATGTAGCCGTTCAATAGCTTCATACCTCACACCTCTCGCCTGTGGAACACCCTTCCCAATTACTGTTTCTCTGAGAGTTATAATCTCCAACTATTCAAATGTAATGTCAATCAACATCTTCAGTTACCTTGATCTATTCACTATCCCTCTCCTCATCCTTTCTTCTATCACTCCTATCTGCTCTTGCTCCAAATCTTCTGCAACTGCCTGCATCCTAGTGGCTTCACGCCTTGCTTGGGGCGTAATGCTTAAAAATATATATATATATATATATATATATATAATTATGTTCTTTTTCTTTTTATGTGCCATGTCCTTTCAAGATGTAGGCGATCATGGCTCTCCACCTCCCTCTATCCTTTGCAGCTCTCAACAAGTTCCTTCCCTCTGCTTCCTCCCCAGACCACGTTTTGTCATCCACCTGCTCAAGCTTGCCAGGTATGTCATGTGCTGCTTTCCCTTGTCTCTCTTTCCCTCTATTTGACCCATGAGTATCAGATTCTCAAAGCCCTCCTTCCTCATTATGTGTCCCAGAAACTTCAGCTGCTTCTTCCTGATATTAAGTATAATCCTTCTCTCTGTTTGTAACCTCCCTAAGATCTCATCATTGCTCATATGCTCGGTCCATGATACATAATTATGTTACTTGTATATAACTAGAATTAAGATATATACATTGGATCTATTGGAAGTTGAATTTTCCCATGTGTGTGTGTGTGTGTGTGTGTGTGTGTGGATATGTTCTATATACATGTACATATATGTGTATATATTTATATACAGTTATGTATATATATAGGATTTGATAGATAAATTGTCATCTAAATTGCGCAAAAATGAAAATAACACTGTCATCTCATTTTAACAGATATATTTACCAAAATTATACAAAAATATCTTGAAATACGAAAGAGTAAATTTATACAATAGAATTTCCATTGACTGGTTACAGTTATAGATGTGTTGAGATACAAAAAGTTTTCTGTTGTCTGGTAATTTTATGTGGCTTTTGTGTAGGGAGACAGTGTTGTTTGGTTGCTGGCTGATACCTATATATGACTTCTTGCATTTTATGCATTTGAGTGCATAAATCACATTTTTGGAGTTACAGTTTAAATTTTTATTTATTATGAATGTCATTTTGGAGTTTTCAGAAGTGTAGGTGTTTCCTTCTATAATGTTGTCACAAATCCCACATCATTTTTTTTTGCATTTTGTGACTCCCTGTATTGTGTGTTGGTTAAATTTGGATGAGGTTAGAATGTGTTTTAGGTTTTTAGATTGGCATTTGCTTTTAATTATTTTGGTTGTTTTTAGTATATTTTTCAGTTTGTCATTCTTGCTAAGTAGGTCTAGATTTTTTGTAATTTCTGCAATTTTTTATTTTTTTTAAGCATTCCACCCCAAGCAAGGCAGGAAGCCACTAGCATGCAAGGATTACAGAGAGTTGGAGCAAGAGCAAAGAGGAGTGATAGAGGAAAGGATGAAGAGAAAGTTAGTGGGTAGATCAGGGCATCTGGAGATATCAGTTGACATTACATTTGAATAGTTGGAGATTATAGCTCAGGAAAACAAGAAATGGGGAGAGTGTTCCACAGGCGAGAAGTGCGAGACATGAAGCTATTGTAGTAGAAGAGATGGCTAGATTTAACAGTTCCAACAGTGAATGGGTGAGAGTGAGATGCCAGCCTAGTTGAACGCTTAAATACATGGAGTCTAGGAACCAGTGAAAGCAGCTCATCGGAGCATTTACCGTGAAAGTATTTGTAAAAAGACAGAGGGAGGCAACGGCACGTCTGTAAGAGAGTTGCTGCATATGAGATGCCATATCAGGGCCAATTACATTGCATATCTGTCTTTGGATTTTATCAAGGACCTTGAGACAAACAGAAGGGTCTCCAGGCCATATATGGCAGCAATACTCCATGCAAGGGCGAATGGTTGATTTGTAGATTTGAAGGATTGACTCTGGCGAGAAAGATTTTCTGGCGTGGCACAGGGAGCTGACTTTTCTAGCGGTGGACAAAGCTATTGACTCAATAAATTTGTTCCATCTCAGGTCAGCAGCCAATGTGAGACCAAGCAGTCGCAAAGAGGTACTCTCGTGGAGTTGAGCGTCAGACATTCTAATGGGAGGCAGGGATGGTTCTCTGTGGTGAGTAATAGAGAGCAGTTTTGTTTTTGAGGCATTAAAGTTAACCCGGTCAATTCTTGCCCCAGTCCACAACTTGAAAGTCTTTTTCGAGACAAACAGCCCGGTTTGTTTTGTTGGCGACACTAGATTTGTTTTGGAGGCAGGAGTAAATTCGTAGGATAGGAGCTGGAGGAGAATCCATTGAGAATGACCCTCAATGCACGGTTTGACATGAATGATTGTATTAAGTTGAACAATCATCCTGAAATTCCATAACCCTGAAGCTTGCGAAGAAGGCTGGCATGCCAAACCCTATCAAAAGCTTTGGTGTTATCTACAGCCATGGCACGAGCTTCTCTGTTATTATGAAGTGCTTGGTAAACAATTTCCGTTATGGCTGTAAACACATCAGCTGTAGAACAGGCAAAGCAGAAACCATATTGCTTGTCGGAGAGCAGATTACGGGATGTAAGGTGCATAACCACTTTGGCGTTGATTAAGCTTCAAAGACTTTGCCGAAGAGTGGTAGGAGACTGATAGGACAGTAATTAGAAGGGTTAGAAGGGTCTTTAGAGTTCTTAAAGACAGGAACAATGGATGAGGACTTTTAACAGGCTGGAAAACAAGATTCATTGAGGCAGTAGTTATATAATTTGGAGAGGGCAGGGGCCAGTTCAGGTGCACATTTCTTCAGGAAATTGGCTGGTATCCTGTCACCACCACTAGCCTAGTAGGGGTCTAATTTAGAGATGATGCCCAGAACTGATGACAGGGTTACTGAGCCTCAGTTGTAAGGAGGAAATTTGGTGTGGGTACACCGGAAGAATCGATCATTGAGAATTTCCAAGCAAAGCATTCAGCCTTGTCGGCAGAAGAGGTTCAAACCTCAAACTGGTTGAACAAATGAGGTATAAAGGGTTTGCTATTGTTAAGTACACTCTTGCAGAGATGCCAATAATCCTTGGAGCTGAATTTTCGAGATGCAATGCATTCTTTCATTCAAGCCCTGGATTGTTTTTGTTGTATGTTGAAACATATGCTAGAGTTTGTTTGATGTTACATTTCTTTGGATTTTGTAAAAGAGAAAGAACAGTAAGACATATAACCCGGTGTTGTTATGAATTATTTTTACATAACAGTGCTCAATGCAAATCTACAGAGCATAAATATTATAAATATCCATATTCTTAAATTAGTAAATTTATAATATATATATACACATACACACACACACACACACACACATATATATATATATATATTTATATATATATACACATATGAATAAATGTGTATGATTGTAGAGTTATCTGTATGCATGTATTGGCATTTTGTATGAATACAATAGTGAAGATGTTGATGTGTACATTTGTATTATATTTGAAACTAAATATCAGATGTATAGATTTGTATTTAAATTATAGTTATATAACTTCAAACTTCAATGTCCACCTTTATATATATATATATATATATATATATGACTTCAAACTTCAATGTTCACCTTTATATATATATATATATATATATATATATAAAGTTGAACATTGAAGTTTGAAGTCAGCAATCAGAAGTGACAGTCAGTTTCATGACAAATGCAGTCATCAGGCCATATATGAAATAGACTGTTGCCTCTGGGTGTTGACAACAAAGTCCACTTTTATATTTATATACAGTCTATCTATTCTTGATATAATTTTAGGTATTAAAATAGTCATAGATATAGGATACCTAAACTATATTTCATCATATATATATATATGTATATATATATATATATATATATATATACCAATCTATACATACATACATATATACATACATTGATATGAACATACATAAAGAAGCTTCTTAGATCTTCCTATAAAACAATAGTATGACAATTGTAAATATACAGATTTGTATTCTTTCTTAATGTCCAGCTATTTCATTATTCAGTATACTCTATGTAAGTTAAAAATTTTAAATCCAAGATTAAACTACAATTCATTTAAATATTTTAAGAACCATAATAATTCCCCCATATAATAAAATATCTTGCAATAAACAGAAATAATATAGAAGTGGTGTTAACACAAAAAATTGCACCTGACACATGCAGAATGTATGTGCAATCTATGTAAAATATTATGAATATTTCTTATTGAATTCCTCTTTTATTTAACATTGAGCCCTTTTTTTTCTTGCACTATAGAGAATATTTGTATATGAACGCTCACTGGTACATTTAACTATATTTATCCATTTGGTTAACTGGACATCTAGCCACACTGAAGAGCTGTGATCCAGCAAAACTGTCTGTCTGTGGATGACAATATATAGGCTCCTGAAAAATTAATTTCAGTTGAGCTCTCGAGGGGGCGGGGAGCATGGGTTTGTAAACAATGACTACTAGGGCTATTATAGCAAGACACTTCGGTAAATCGAATCAAATTCTCTCAGTCACTGTGCATTTATCTAAAAATAAATATGCTTAAATTCACCTTCATCTCTGCCATGCACCAACTGCTTAGCGGTAGAATCCCCGACTGATGCCAATTCAGTTGGGTTTCGATCCTAGCTAGAGGCGACCGGACATCTAGCCACACTGAAGAGCTGTGATACAGCAAAACAGTCTGTCTTTGGATGACAATATATATATAGATATAGATATAGATATATATTTATTATTATTATTATTTTATTTATTTCCCCCCTCTGTAAATAAATGGACTGATCCACTATCATCACAGTACTATATAAATACCAATATTTAAATTATGAAAAAGTTAAATTACAATTACCACTTAGAGTTGTGTTACTAGAGAGGAAAAAAAATTGTATATTTATTGGTAATATAAATTATAGCTCTGTTATTATACATTGGACACTATTTTATTCACACCAGCATTCAATGTGCAATATTATATATATATATATATATATATATATATATATATATTTATATATATATTGATTTACTTATACAAGTCCTACTAATTGACCCGTAGTTGGGGGGGGAGAAGAGGTGTAAACGAATATAATGAACCTGACTGGAATTGAAACTCAGCTCTCTGATTTCCAATTCCAGGTCATTACTAATTACACCATGCACACATCTAAATTTGCAGCACCTGATATTCCCAAGCCGTGACTCATCTAGGTACTGGTCAATCTTGACATTGTGTAGCCTTGTTGATTATACAAGAACCTGTGTTTCAACATGATATGTGTGTGTATGTGTGCGTGTGTGTGTATGGGCATACAGGCATAAACCATACTTACTGATGCATGACATTTAAATGAGAAATCCAAGTGGCTTAACTTTTAGCTTCCAAAATGCATACAAAGATAAAAATGCTCAAATGTCAAGTGAACTCTTTTACAAAAATTCAGGTTCTGCTTCAAAGACAAGTTTTCTGCGTACATATGAATGTTTGCACAAACATAAAACTCTTTTATGAAATGTAAAATAGCGTATGTGTGTTTAAGCCAACATTAAATATGAATATGCATAAACATACACACATCATAACACATCACATACCCTTGCACACATATAAACTTTCTCTATTTCTCATACTTTCACTTTCTTTATATATGTCATTTCAGGACATTGGTAATCATATCTCTCCATAGCTTCCTGTTTTTGTTGTTTTTTTTTACTTACTCTTTTATGAATCCTCTTTATTTTTCTGTTATCACTTTCTTCAAAATTGTCAGTTAGTCACTTTCTCATGATTCTCTTGCCTTTGATGTGTCATGTGAGTAGAAAATTCGCCAAGTCTTCTTTTCTCGTTATTTCTATCGAACTTTCAGCTTTCTAATTGTTAGCAATTGTTTTTTGTCGTTCTTATTCTTCTTAGAATTTCCTTATCTGGTGTTTTCTCTGTCCGTTATATTGTGAACAGTTATCAGTAGAAACTGCATTTTGGCTGCTTCAAGTCTTTGGTCATTTTGGATGAAATTCTTCAGTTTTCACTGACACATAGGAGGGCAGAAATCATGCAAAAAAGCAAATATGCATTTAAAAGAAATATGTAGTGTATCAAAAGTAGCACTTAATTTTGTTCTTATGTCTCTTTGTTGAATGAACCTTTGGCCATATCATGTTGAAACACAGGTTCTTGTATAATCAACAAGGCTACACAATCTCAACACAGCTTGGGAATATCAGGTGCTGCAAATTTAGATGTGTGCATGGTGTAATGAGTAATGGCCTAGAATTGGAAATCAGAGAGCTGAGTTTCAATTCCAGTCTCATGTTCATTATATTCATTTACACCTCTTCTCCCTGCTACTATGGGTCAATTATTAGGAGTTGTATAAGTAAATCATTATTATCTCCAAAAAATTCTTATAATCAGAAAATATTTTTCAGCTTTAAATAAACTGCAAAAGGTTGATAAACTGTAAAAAATAAATCAAACAATTTTAGTTAAATGTTTGAATTCCATTTGTATTACAGTGTACATGACGGTAGAAATCAGTGAAAGACATGTTTAGCTAACCATTTATTTGGGGTAAAATCATCAAGGAATGCTACCAACATGCAAAACAAAAACAATAAGGAATTTACTAAGAAAATTAATAATCTGCAAGAGAAATTACAACAAAAAAGATAACTTCTGAGAATTTGGACATTACATTTGACACACCCTGTATATTTATTCAAATGGATCAATACAACTAGTGTGAAGATCTGTTTATTTGTTTAAGTGACATTATCTGAACCTCTTTAAAACAACTGAACTGGCATTGATAAATCTTCATGAATGTGATAATAAATTTATGTAAAAGATTTCAAAATATTCAATGAGATATAAAAATAATAGAAATTATTTCCTGATTACTCTTATCTCTTTCTCATCATTACTAATGTTTCTGTTTCTAATTCCTTCACACTCTATAACCCCTAACATCTTAGTGGCTGTAATGCCTTGCTTGGGGTGATACCAATTAAAAAAAAAGAAATACAAAACATGAAGGATAGTCTACAGTGATTTGATAAGATTTTGTTTTTCATCAGTTCCCACTTTTTGTTGGACCTAGCTTCTTTGGATGTACACAGAATGTAGGAGTAATCAGCTTAGGGGTGGAATTGGCATGCTCATTTAAAATTTCAGCCAGGTTTTTTGCATTCATTTTCACACAAATAATCTTGAGAAAGGTAAAATCTATCTCTTTCCCTCCCAGATAAGTGTTAAATAGCAGGGCAGATTGCATTCTCTAGTCTAGTTAGGCAACCAGTCAGGGAGAATGACAATTCTGAATTCAAAATTGAATTGTCATGGGGTGGTAACATTAATGCATATAAACCTATTTGTTACAGTAACAGCAGCAGCATCACCTAGTATGTTGAGGCTGTGTTCCTACTTTACACTGGAGAGTCTAATGGAACTAAGAAGAACAAACTAATGAATAGAATGTGCAGGTAACATGATTGTTATTAATGCAGAAAGTGTAATCAACAAGCTGAGTTCAAATTCCACCTGAGCCTGTTATGTTTCCTTTTGCAAAAATGCCCTTGGAAAAGAAATGAACCTATCTCCTCTCTCTCCAGCTATGGATTAAATAGTAGGGTAAACAGGTCTTAAGCCATTGTTGGCAACCAGCTTCTACGAGGACAACGTTGAATTCAAAACATGAAGAAGTCAATAGGATTCTTTCCCAAGGAGGTATAACAAGTCACAGATTAACAAAAAACAAAATGGTTCCGAGCTATGATTGCCTACATCATGAAAACACATGGCATTTTTTTTTAAACAGCTACTGAATATACAGCTGAAATATTATATAGATAAAAAAAATCTCTGGAAAACATGCATGTACCTAACAGTTCAAATTCAAATCTTGCTATCATTTTTACTTTGGTAAATAAAATAATTTAATCTTACGATTAATGTGAAAAAGTTTGCATCAGGTTTCTTTGTAACATTTTTTAAAGAAACAGGGACATATGCATACATGTAGGCAAACATATAATTTTTTTTTCCAATATTTTCTTAAATACACTTACATCATTGATATATGGAAATCAATATTTCCATAGGTCAGGTAGGCAGAGATAATTAAATGGGCAAATATTTTAGCAGACGTAGGTATTTGGGCCACAAGCCAATTCTTATTTTCATCATATAAATGTCTGATGTAAACTTTACAGTTTTTAGGAGTTGTTACTTACATTTTAATTTATTTATCTTAGACTAGTCTGGTGCAAGGTCACAAAAGTCAGGTATATAGTTAAGATGAAACATGCATGCTATGAACTCTATAACTAATAATAGTTAATATATTAAATGTATATAACCAATTTTTACAAAATTAATGCCTAAATACATTGGACAAGTATTCATAGACATACGTGTAAATAAAAACATATATTTATATGTCTGTGTGTGTGTGTGTGTGTATATATATATATATATATATATATATATATATATATATATATATATATATATATATATTTTTAGTTCAGCCAATACAAATTCAAAGGTAGAGGGTTACTGATTGAGCTTGTAAGGGAAGCAGAAGTAAAAAGTAAGAATTATTATGGGATGTGTAGGATAGATATCAGTTGATTGAAAGTGCCCAAGATTGTAGTTGAGAAGGAAGCATCCTCTTGGTAGTTTGTTCTACAAAGTAACAATTCCAGCTAAGAAGTTGTCTAAGTTGAACTGACTTGTTATCAAAGGAAAACAAAGGAAATGGAGATGTCTTGACACCATGAAGATAGTGTGGCAGGTCTTATATGTGAAGGTCTGAAATTAAGGAATCTAACTGCTCAAACATCTGCTATAGTAATAGTGATAGTATAGTGAGAGTCAAGCACTATTTTGTTTGTGGAATAAAGGGCTGCAGGTGGATAAATCATTATCAAAAATTCCATGTAAGCACTTTTGAATTCTGTCATGGCTGGATTGGTGCAGGTTTAGGGTCTGCTAAGTGGTCATAAAATGTTACTAGTTTAGTTTTGTTACAAAACAAAGGAACAAAAAACTGTAACATAAGTTGGCTTATCTACAGTCTGGGCCAGATCATAAACTATAGAGAATTCATAACAGTATTTCCCCTCTTCGGAAGTTCTGTTTGAGTGGACTAGCCACTCTTTGTGAATGTTGTAGTCAATGCAAATGCTTCTGGTAGACGAGGGATACATACATATATAATACATTGATGGTGACTGATATATCTTACTCAGAACTATCTCCTCACCTATGCATAACTTGTAATGGCTTTCATCTCATTTTGCATGTATGGCCACTAAGATGGCTCTAGAAAGCAGTATTTGATTTCAGAAGTATCAAACATATGTGACAAACTCTGTATCCTTGAATGGGTTGATTGGATCTGCATACCCTACAACGCCAATCTCTGCCACAATGTTCCTCCTTTGTCCAAATAATGAACTGCAAACAACACAGGTATTGTCAGTAGGATGATGAGGTCGGTTGGCATTGTTGATTTAATTCTGGTTGTTATGATGAGATGCTTTATATAAGTCGCCCTCAGCAACACCACATTGTCAAGTCTGCATATTAGTTGGCAATGCAAAGTGAATGCCTTTCCGGAAATCATGCATATCTGAGACATTCATCTTCAAAGACGTTGCATCCCTCCCTAATAAAATGCCTCTCCAATGCTGCACATCCACGTGTAATGCATTCAGATGATTCTTCAAATTATCTTTATACCTCTTCCTATGCTTGTGTTGTGGACATTTTCCTGTTTTTAGTTCCACATAGTAAAGTTGCTTGGGAATGTTGTCACCCCATTCTAATAATATGTCCTGCCCATTACATCTGGTTGAGGATTATTATTGCTTCAATGCTGTTGCAATCAAACTACAATGTTTAAAATCAAAGACTACTGTTTCATGTTAAGAATGCATCTCGGGCATTTTTGGTGGAATTGCTCAAACCATTTTATATGCCTCTATTATGTTTTTCCTATTCCAAAATAGTAAAGTTAAAACATAGACTATATATACATTTTAGTATACATATTGAATACTTTTGTTTTAGTCCTCTGACATAACAATCATTGGCTTCAAAGTCACTGATCAAGCCTTAAAATGTTTAACTAGCCTTTTGAATGTGATATTCCATATTTCATTTTCAAGATTTTTTGTCAGTTTACCAAGGTAGTTGAAGTACATCACAATATCAGCTATACACATAGATATTTGGTTCAACATATATCTTAGCTGGAGCAGGTTGATACATAACAATGATCTTCAAGCTAATGGTGAGTCCCAAAATCATATATACCCAAGAAATAGTGTTTATGAGACGTTGCATAGCTTGTTCAATCTGTGTCATGAGATTGTATAGAGTAAATCTTGTACAAGTGTTATAAAGACTTTGGTGTTTGCTGCAAAGCAATGAATGTTAAACAGATTTCCAGACATTTGTAGCTGATATATATGCCATTGCTGCATTCTCCAAAGATAGTGTTAAAAACCATCACAAAGTATATAGTAAACAGAGTTGGAGCAGTTATGTCTCCCTGCTTTACATCGCTCTTCATGAATATTGGTTCAGATACACTGCTTCGATGTTAACCCATGCTTGTATAACCTCATGAAAAGACCACAAGATGACAATTAATTTTTCAGGGCATCCAACTTTTTGGAGAACCTTTCATAAGGCCTCCCTATTTAGAGTATGAAATGCTTCAAATTGGAAAAAAAAAAAACACTTGGTAAAAATCCATATGTGCTCAATGCACTTCTACTGAAGCTGTTTTTGCTGAGAAAATCCTATCTGCCATACCACAGGAAGCACAATAACCAGATTAGGGTAGGGAATCATAAGCAATATGAGTGAGCAAGTAATCTAACAATATCCTACATAATACCTTACCCACAACAGAAATTAAGGATATTACACGTGAGCACAAATGTCTTTCCTTCTGCTCCCTTATATAAAACAACCATCAAAATATCTTAACAATCATTGGAGGCAGATTTGTTTGTCTATACCCCACAAATTATTCTATGAAGATTGTCTTTAGCCACATTTCAGAAGTTCAGGTCTGATGCCATCCATACCAGGTGACCTCCCACTGTTCAGCTTCAAAAGAGTGCTATCATCTTTCTGAATTGATAGTTCCACCACAAAGGCCTCTTTCACAAGTCTTTGAGGAATCAGATAAAAAATATTCTCAACAACAACAGAAGGCAGGTTAATTTTCATATCCAAAAGGTAAACAAAGCAATTTCTAATGAGTTAATGGATTTTATTTTTTAAAATGACATATTTTTATTAATTTTTTATTAAAAAAATAAATAATGTTTTAAGTAATAAAAATGTCAGACTAAAAATAAAATCCATTAATTCTTTATATATATATATATATATATATATATATATATATATATATATATATTTATTTTTTTTTTAAGCGTTTCACCCCAAGCAAAAGGGGAAGCCACTAGGACGCAATGGAGATGTCGATTGACATTACATTTGAACAGCTGGAGATTATAGCTCTCAGGGAAACTGGAATAGGGAAGGGAGTTCCACAGGCAAGAGGTGCGAGACATGAAGCTATTGAAGTAGAAGATACAGCTACATTTAGGAGTTTCGACAGTGAAGGTGTGAGAGCGGTATGCCAGCCTCGTAGGGTGCTTGAACTCATGAAGTCTGGGAACCAGCGAATGCAGCTCCTCGGAGCAATTGCCATGAAAGTATTTGTAAAACAGAGAGAAGCGACGGCACATCTGTGAGAAAGTGACTGTAGACGAGATGCCAGATCAGGGTCAATTATATTGCATATCCGCCTCTGGAGCCTATCAAGAACTCCAAGGCAAACAGAAGGGGCTCCAGACCATATATGGCAGCAATACTCCATGCAAGGGCGAATTGTTGATTTGTAGATCTGGATGATCAATTCCGTGGAGAAAAATTTCCTGGCGCGGCACAGGGAGCCAACTTTCCTTGTGGAGGATGAAGCAATTGACTCAATGTATTTGTTCCATCTCTGGTCAGCTGTCAACGTGAGACCGAGCAGCCGCAGAGAGTTGCTCTCGAGAAGTTGAGCGTCAAGCATTCTAATGGAGGGCAGAGAAGGATCTCTGTGGTGATTAATAGAGAGCAGTTTTGTTTTTGAAGCATTAAAGTTAAAGCCTATTCCTATCCCAGTTCACAACCGATTGGAGGTCCTTTTCGAGATGCACGGCCAGGTTAGTTTTGTCAGTGACACTAGATTTGTTTTTGAGGCAGGAATAAGTTGTGGTGTCATCCGCGTAGATGCTAACTTGGAAATTTATAGTGTCAGGAAGGTCATTTATGTAGATAAGGAATAGAGTGGGGCCT
This sequence comes from Acanthosepion pharaonis, assembly GCA_903632075.3. Classification (NCBI taxonomy): domain Eukaryota; kingdom Metazoa; phylum Mollusca; class Cephalopoda; order Sepiida; family Sepiidae; genus Acanthosepion; species Acanthosepion pharaonis. The sequence goes on along the minus strand of CAHIKZ030001082.1, from coordinate 322,176 downwards.
AGGATGGAGCCTTGAGGAACACCTGCATTCGTGGGATAGGAACTGGAGGAGAATCCGTTGAGAACGACCTTCAATTCACGGTTTGACAGGAATGTTTGTATTAGGTCAAACAATCAACTCGTAATGCCATAACCCTGGAGCTTGCGAAGAAGGCCGGCATGCCAAACCCTATCAAATGCTTTGGAGATGTCTTCCCCGTTATTTTGAAGAGCTTGGTAGACAGTTTCAGTGATGGCCGTAAGCACATCAGCTGTAGATCGGGCAAAGTGGAAGCCATATTGCTTGTCTGAGAGCAGATCATGGGATGTGAGGTGGTTAACCACCTTGGTATTGATTAGGGCTTTGAAGACTTTGCCGAAGAGGGGTAGGAGACTGATAGGATGGTTAGTGGGGTCGCCAGAGTTCTTGAAGACAGGAACAATCGAAGATGACTTCCAGCAGTCAGGAAAACAAGATTCCTTGAGGCAGTAGTTATATAGTTTAGAAAGGGCGGGCGCCAGTTCAGGCGCGCATTTCTTCAAGACAATGGCTGGTGTCCCGTCTCCACCACTTGCCTTGTTGGGTTCTAAATTGGAGATAACGCCCAATACCAATGACGGGGTTATGTGTAACCCACTCAATAGGGCTTCAGTTCTAAGAGGGAAGTCGGGTATGGGTACACCGGAAGAGTCGATCGTCGAGTTGAATGAAAATTTCCGAGCAAAGCATGTATATATATGTATGTATGTGTAAATTATTTTCAGAGAGAATGTATATGTAGAGAAACAAAATGAATAAAAAGAGAAAAGATGAAAAACTATTCTTACCTGATGCATTTCATCGTCTGAGGGACGTTATCAAGGCAATGTTGGATTATATATATATATATATATATATATATATATATATATAAAGAGAGAGTAATGATACAATATGGTAATCCATATGGAATTTCCAGGAGGATACAGATCTAGGGAGAGGTCTATGTCAAAAGACTGAGAAAAATTATTATTAATTAAAGAATATCAAACATTTAAAATACCATAGGTAATAATTTTTATTTCAGGAGAGCTCTAAAAAAAAGCAGCTCTTAGTCTTCAAGGCCTACAAACAAAATCCCAAAATTTAAAGAGCTGCATTTTTAGAGCTCTCATGAAATAAAAAATTATTACCTATGGTATTTTAAGTGTTTGATATTTTTTAATTAATATATATATATATATATATATATATATATATATATATATATATATATATATGTATATAGGTACAATCAATTTTATTTAAAATAATTAATTTTTTCAGTTATTAAATAGAGTTAGATTATGATCTGAGGTATCAAATAAATATTCATAATTCATTTAAAAACTTGTTACACAATATGTTAACTTTATAAACATAATTGCATGTTCATAATGCTGCTATATCAAATTGGCAAGGACTCAATTATCTATATGCCAGAAAATCATTTTAATTATGAAATTTATAGGATATATAATATTTATAACATGTTATATATATATATATATATATATATATATATATATATAAATTGTTTTGTTTCAATATTTGGGAAGTGAATTATATTATTTTAAATGAAATTGATTGTAATAAATGGATTCAAGTTTTCATTTCAAGACACTCTCATATCTATCTATCTATCTATATCCTCTTGAGATTAAGTACACTATCTATCTATCTATCTATCTCAATCAACTCATATATATCTATCTATGTATATAGGATTAATACAAATATAAAATTCATCACTTAGCTGATTGATATTCAGCACCTCTAATCCTGAATATCATAGACAAACATTTGTGTAATCGGTCAGTCTATTTGTTGATGGCTATCAAATGTCTGCTATTTGTCTGTATCTCTCAATCTGTTCATCATCTATCTATTTTTCTGTCTGTTTATATCTATCTATCTATCTATCTATCTATCTATCTATCTATCTATCTATCTATCTCTCAGTCTCTTTATCTCTATCTATCTCTGTCTGTTCATATATATCTATCTATTTCAGTCTGTTCATATCTATCTATCTATCTATCTATCTATCTATCTATGTCTGTTCATATATATCTATCTATTTCAGTCTTTTCATATCTATCTATCTATCTGTCTCAAACTGGTCATGCAATGAAACAAAAGTCTTGAATCAATTTATTGAGATTCAATAAAGCAGAGATAAAGAATTCACAAATAAAATAGAGGACAATAAACTGTTTAATTAAACTGTTCCCTTTATATTTTTTAAACATTCAATTGCATCTATGATTTATTGATTACTCTTGGTATTATATAAATCACTTTTGCTCACTATCTTTTCATGTTCAAAATTTTATGTGTTTAATATTACAGTGAAATAGAAATATCTATCGACTCATTAGGTTGATTTTTCAGTGGAGTTCACATTTGTTTACACCTTGTTTCTTAGGCAGTGCCATGAAAATATATTTGCTTCCAATTTTCGGTATATCCCCAGTGTTGTAGATTTAATTTATCATATCTGTAATCTCGTCTATGCCAAAATCATTTAACGTTGCCATTATCTCTATTAAAATTCTGTCTGGCCCTGCTGCTTTGTTTCTGTTCAGTTTGGCCAATGCAACTTCCACTTTGGTTTTTAATATTTTTGTGTATTGCCAGTTGTTCTCTTTCATCATGGAAGAGATCTCTGATATATTTGTTCCAGTGCTGAACTATTTTCTCTTTCTCTAATATCAGCATTCTGTCCTTAGATTTTATGCAGCCTGTTGATAAACCTGTCTTTTGTCCTGTTATTTTTTTATGCATATCACTTTTATCTGTTATACTCAATCTTTCTATGTCTGCACACTTTTCACTGAGCCATTCTTCTTTAGCCTGTCTGCATTTATTCTTTATTTCATTGTGTGGTTTTCTGTATTCCAGTTCATGTCTTGGCATTGTTTTCTGTCTACTTCGCATCATGTCAAGAATCTCATTTGTGATCCATTTTTTTTCTTCTTCATCCATTTTCCTTTGGGATGATATTTGCTGATGTCACTAAAGCTTCTCTTAATGTGTCCTATTTTGAGTTTCCATTTTGTCCCTCGTATCTCCTTTTTCCACTGTCCACATATTTTTCCTTCAGCTTTGAGTTGTTCAGGAGTCCGTTGTGTTGCAATTTTGGTGTTGTATTAGACTTCTTCACCTTCTGTCATTTCAGTCTTAGTTTACAGTAAGGTGGTTGCTTACACAGTTGGTACTTGGATAGATTTTGCAGTGAACAACTCCAGTCCTGAAATTTTTGTTGATAGTCATCTAGTCAATTTAGTTTTAGTTTTTCCTTTTGGGCTTCTCTATGTCCATAATTGTCTTGGATGTTTTTAGAACCAGGTGTTGGTTATTACTTGATAATTGGCTGGGCACCATTTGACCCATTTTTCTTTGTGTTAATTATGGGTTCATATTCTGAATTTGCCAGATATTTCCCTTCCCTCTTTTTGCCTACTTTGGAATTCAGGTCTCCCATGATAATTATAATTTCTTGTGATTTACACTGAGGCATGGCGTTGTCAAGCATGGAGTAGAAAGATTCATTATTTCTTACATATTTTGTGCTGTTGGTGTCTACATGATTATGATAGATGCATTGAAAGGTTTTAAGCATGTATTCCACTTTCTTATAATACACTTCTTAATTTCAATATCACTCTATAGTGGTGATTATCAAGTCAAACTCACAGCTCATTTCTCATTGGGTATTATCATTTGGTACTCTCAGTACTGTCTACTGCATAGTCATTATGTTGGTGATTAAAGTAGGGTTACCTGTTTAGCAGTGTGGCTTGACTTCCTGCAAGATGAAAAATAAGACCTGTAAAAATCTGGGAGTAAGACATTACATAAACTTTGCAGTGCCATGTCTCTATGTATCATCTGCAATCATAGCTACAACAGTCATGTCACATTGGTCTGTCTCTGATTATGTGTTTGTGATTGAGGGGTTCAATGTGATACTGTACAAGTTATATATTACCAACTGTACAGACATCACTTAAATGTGTTTGCTATTTCTGCTTTGTGGAGCCCATCATTGAACAACAGTATCAGAGACATAGTTATATTACAGATTTTGTTATCCTTGTAATCAAGTGAATAGACACCATTCTTATATAGATACTCAAATATATACTAGCTTCCCTTATAGAGATCAGTCTGATAACACCCAGACATGTGAAGAATATTATCAACAATTCAATCCAGTAGCACATATATATATGCATGTGTGTATGTGTGTGTGTGAAAGAGAGAGAGAGTAAATATCAATAATTTGGTAAGTTTTCTGTATTTCAAAATATGACATGATTGTTAATGTGACTGTTTAACCTATGAGTTCTGAAAATAAAATCAGAAAAGAAAAGAAAATTCACTTAATGGTAAGATATGAGGAAATGTTGTCAAAGACTTTTTGGCACAGATCAGAAAATCCTGTTACTCTTGGAGGCCAATTCAATTTTCTTCTTAAATGACAATTTCTTGCTTTTGTTTTATGACATGATTTTTGCAAGACCCATTTCTACTTAGAAGATTTTGCTTCCCGACACAAAATTATCAAAGAAATGAAGTTATTGGTGTTTCTGAGTCTTCTGGCTTCTTGACACTCTGTTGACATGCAGGGCAGGGCACCTCAGACTTTAGTTACATTTGTACTCAGGTCAGGTACCAAAGAGATTTTACATTGACATCATATAAAATGTAGCCTTTGGACATGGTGGAGAATAATTATTAAACTAAACCTTAGCTCTGACTTAGACTACCAAGTCTAGATGGATAGAAAGCTAACATTTTAATGTTTGTAAGGGGAGAGAAACAAAGTAGTTAAAAACAAAGCCCAGACACTAACAAAGATGCCAAAACAGAAAGGAGCCAAAATACAAATAGGGTTAATGCTAAAAGTTTTGTGCTAAAATCACAAAATCTTGACAGTCCAATATGATTAAATTTTAAGGAACCAAACACAAGCAACATTTATCAGTGGGTGCTGAAAATTTCTTAGCCTGACACACTTCCTCTAAAAATCAATGGTGTTTGGTCATTGAAAGAACTTTTTCCCATCCTCTTGTATTAAAAGTAATTGTTTTAAAAATATAATAAAACAGGCTTATTAATATATATATATATATATATATATATATATATACATACAAGTATAGGATTGGTGTATACGGAAAAAATTCCAATAACCAACAAATATTCTTAAAAAAATGTTCAATACAGAGTAGAGCAAATATAATGATTTATTCAAAAATTATGACATAAAAATGTTATTAAATCAGTACAAAAATAGTCATTTTGTTTCAACACTTTTGCTGTCTTATCAAGTTGAATGTAGAATAAACCCTTTATTATTATTTTATATTTTTAAAATTAAAAATATAAAACGGCGACAATTTACCCATCGCACCATTTATAAATGTCGCCATTTTATATTTTTTAATTCATATATATATATATATATATATATATATATATATATATATATATATATATATAAAAAAAACGAAATTCAGATTAATAACAGAAAAAGAGAATGTCTCATATCAAGAATATTTAACATTGAAAAACATAAAGGAGAAAAAATTAATTATTTTTTAATATGTGGCCTCTCCACCTTTACCTGATGACAGTTGTGAGACCAGAAACATGTGTAGTAAAATATGGAAAATAAAGCATAATATTTAAAAAAAAATCCACATTACCACCAAAAACATTTATATCTCTCTTCTTTTTAATATATATATATATATATATATATATATATATATATATTAAAAAGAAGAGAAGAGAGGTGCCGCAAACGTTTTTGGTTGTAATGTGGATTTATTTAGAAAAAAATATTATGCTTTGTTTTACATAATTTTACGACACGTGTTTCTGGTCTCGCGACCGTCTTCAGGTAAAAGTGGAGATTTCTACATATTATTATCTTGGATCCAAGAAGGAAATTCGGATTACCAACACACAAACAGAGAATGTCTCATATCGAGAATATTTAACATTGAACATGAGGAAAAATTAATTATGGAGATGGTATTATTAATAAAGATCCCATCTCTGTCTGATTCTTCACTGTGCCAAACTTATTTGTGAAACTAAACTTACATTTAAAAATTGAGGTCAGTTTGAATGTATTATGCTGTTTTGTCTTTATTGATATGGGTAGTGGGGGAGTGAGATTTTGAACATAGAGTAATAGCATAGGAATATATAATATTAATGTATTTTATATATAATCTGATATTATTTCTTAATGTGAATGCACATTCAACTCTTACACAAAGGTACATTTTCTTTATTAAGACTCTTGAATGCACAGGCTGGTAGATGTAAATTTATTCAAAAAAAAGAGAGATATTTACTCAGACACATATATCCACTAAATATAATGTTTAAAGTAATAAGAAACATATATATATATATATATATATACAGACACAAACACCCCAAACCCCAACATATATATATATATATATATATATATATATATATATATAGAGAGAGAGAGAGAGAGAGAGAGAGAGAGAGAGGGAGATTTGGTTTTAGATAAAAAGTGTCTGATAGAAAAAGAGAAAGAGTGATAAATTTTAATAATATTTATAAGTAGTGAAAATTTTTAAATATGTATTTCACTTGGCTAAATTTGTGCATTTTAACATCCTTGTCCATAATTTTCCTAAATTTTAAATTAGATAAAATTTTACCTTTAATTTTGTACTTTTAAATATAGGATTTTCATTAAAAGAGTCAAAATAGCAAAGAATTTGAAAATTATTTTTCTAAGGTCTTTTAAATATAATGAAAATTATAAAATTCCTGATTTGCATCTGAAGTTGAAACAAAAAAAAAATTGTCTGCAATTTAATGAGGAGATGCATTTTACTGATCCTTATACATACATACATACATATATATATATATATATATATATATATATATATGTATATATATATATATATATATATATATATATATATGTATATATATATATATATATATATATATATATATATGTACATATGTATGTATATATATATATATATATATATATATATATATATATGTCTGTATGACTAACTTCTATATTTATTATTTAATTATTTCTAATTGTTGGTTAAAAAATGTATTAAAATTCAATTGGTAAATGGGTACCTATTCAATCCAGATAATGCATCTGTGTTTATACATATATATATAAGTGTGTGTATGTGTGCTTATTTGCATGTACATGTATGTGTATGAAAGCAAGCATATATTATGCCATATTCTATTATAAAAGTTAATATTTTTCGCAATGAGAAAGATGTCATGTGAGTTTCAGTTTATAATATCTGTTCTTATTTAAATTGATAACTTATTTTGGGAGAGTCAGGTATTTTGCTGAGTTTCTTGATGAACAATTGAAAAATTATGAATCTCTGAGTCAACATTGTGACAATAATTATTATTTAATATTATATCTAATATCATAAATTTTTATTTATAAATAATCCAAGGCTTAGAAACTTATATTTGCTGAGCACAATATTTCATATTCTTCTTCATCTTGTTGTTGTTGTTGTTCTTCTTCTTCTTCTTCTATGTATTGTATCTTTTCAGGATATAAGTGATCATGTCTCTTCACAATTTCCTGTCCTTTAGTACCTTTTAATAAATTTTGTCTTTTTGCTATCTTTCCTTTCCTAAACATTGCTCAAGCTCACTGTGTAGTTTATGCATTGTTTTCTTCTGTCCCTCTTGTCTTGAGTCTGACCTGTGATTATCAAATTTTACAAACCATCTTTCCTCATGAATAGGCCCTTTCTTTCAACTATCTTTCCTTGATGTTAAGTACAAGTGTTCTTTTTGCTTCCATTTTTTCTAAAACTTTGTCATTGCTTCCATGTTTGATCCATGTTATTCACAGCATCTTTCTCTAGAACCATATTTCTGTTGCCTAAAATCTCTTCTTCATTTGTGAAGAGATTGTTTAGCATTCACATCTATTTAGAACTGATACTACATAATCATTCAGTACTTTTTTCTTTGTTTCAAACAGATTTTTCTCTTTATTAATACTTTGCTTAGATTTTGGAACCTAACTTTCAGTATCCCAATATGCTTTCGGATTTCAGTGTCACACTTTCCAGCCTCTATGAAAACACTTCCCAGATATTTGATATATTTAAATAAATTGTCATTTTATTATTTTATATTGTAATGGGCTCTTGGTATTGTATAACCTGCATTGGTCATTCATTCATTGAATTTCTTTCTAATCATTTCACCCCAAGCAAGGTAACTAGTAAGATGTAAGAAGTTACTGTGTGTTAGAGAATATGAAGAGGAAAGAAGACAATAAAAGAACAAGAATTCAAAAACAGAAGATAATGTAGCATTTAAATTCATATGTAAGTCTATGTACCATAGCGGAAAGTTCATCAAAACAATTACCATGAAAATATTTATAGAAATGCTACAGGGAAACTACATTACATGGTGGGAAAATGACTGAAGCTGAGATGCCAGGTCAGACCCAATAACATTGCATGATATATAAATATAAGTACATCCTAAATATTTTACCAACATAACAACTTACTTATTGCTAACTGTAAAAACAGCTAATTGTGAAAACATTGACTTGCATAAAAATACCTAATATAGTATAAAACTCTCTAAATTGGATTGAGTTCTCTGGGTCACTGGCATGTTTATGCTAAAATAAATACATAAAAATTTGCCTGTCTATATTTCTGAGATGAGGTATTATGTGCATTATTTGGACTATTGTCCTAATCTTTGTCGCCATATTTATTACAACGTTGTGCCCTCAAGGACACATGGCACAGTGGATAAAGGGGTTAGTTAGATCCAGTGACAGTACCTAAAGAGTGTGAGTTCAATACCAGGTTAAGGCAGTGGAGAACTTTCAGAGGGAAATTAACAGGGGATAACTGATAGCTGACATCCATCAAAGATGGCACGTGGAACTAGAAAAGTCTACCCCAGTGAGCAAAATAAAGGGTTCAGTTCGACATTCCAACCATCTGAAGAAGGCCGGAGCATACAATGTTGTAATAAATATGGCAATAAAGATAAAGACAATAGTCCGAATAATGTAAATAATGCATAAAAATTTGTCTTTTTTTTTAGGGGGCATTGATAGCCTAGAGGTTAGAATCTCTGACTAATGCCAAATTGGTAAGGTTTTGGTCCTGGCTTAAAGTGATTGGATATCTAGCCACACTGAGGAGCTGTAATACAGTGAAACAGTCTGTCTGTGGATGACAATATTAGCTTCTGAAAAAAATAATTAAATCAGTCAAGCACTGTGGGGAGACAAGCATGAATTTGTAAACAGTCACTACTACTGCTGATAATGCAAGACTCCAAAATTGGATTGAATTGTCTGGGTCATTGGTGTGTTTATGAAAAATAAATATGTAAAAATCTACCTTTCTCTCTGCTGGGTGTTGATAGCCTATGGGTTAGAATCTCTGACTGATGCCAAATCAGTCGGGTTCCGGTTCCAGCTTAAAGCGATCAGATGTCTTGCCACACTGAGCAGCTGTGATACAGTGAAACAGTCTGTCTGTGTATATATATATATATATATATATATATATATATATATATATATATATATAATGGGATGGCAAAAAGGTTTTCCCAAAATCTAACCAAGGAAACAAATTCAATTTTTTTTGTAATCCCATTTTGATTACATTAAGCAATTTTCAAGCTGTGCGCAAAAATATATGTATATATATATGTATATATTAATACCATCTCATTATTTGCTCTCTTCTAATGACCTATCTATATTTTCAGATACCTACTAATATCCGACCCCAATAGAGTTGCTGACTGCTAAATAGATGAATTTTGTTCTTTTGAGCAATCAATGCATGGATAGAGAGAATAGTAATCTGGGTGTTTTTTTTTTTCCAAACAGGGTGGTTCAGAGGTGTCACTACTGGAAATCTTAAGTGGTTCTTGTATACTTTCATCTCATGTCTGAAGTGAAATATTTCACATTTATGAAGTAGACGTTAGCCTTGTGACATGCACTGATGACTCAAAATTGCAGCATTGGGAATAGGGATTGCTTTTAGTTGCTCCACCCTCTTAAAAGCGCAAAAAGCCAAATTGGCTCTAAATACAAGTATCATAAGTGATGTTTCTTTAAAGTGCTCTTCTCATCACATAAAAAGGTTGTCATTAATTTAGCATCATCATATGCATTCATGCCAATAAGATAAGCCAGGTGTTTATATATATATATGGTTTGAAGATTGCACTGAGGTGTGAAACTGACATTCATCATGAAGTCTTGATTTTCACCTATAAATAGATAAAATTTTAAACACTATATATATATATATATATATATATATATATATATATAATAAATATCACTTGATGATTAGTAGGGGTAATTCCAAGGAGGATATAAATCCAAAGAGAGCTCATTGTAAGAACGGAGCAATATAATAATGAATACAGAATCCTTAAAAATCTATTCAGTTAGGTGATAATTCATTTCGTTGACTCAGACGTCCATCTCTTCAGATCAAATTTTACAAAAATCAATGGAGTTCAATTTATTCCGACACAAGGAAAAGAAAAAAAAGGAAGAGAGAGAAAAAGGAAAAAAATTAGCATTAAAATGGCGAAAGAAAAAATGGGTGGAGAAAGACAAAGATTTCATAAAAAGGTTTTTTATGGGGAAGAGAAAGAGAGATAGTCTTTGGATTTATATCCTCCTTGGAATTATCTTTACTCATTATCAAATGATATTATATCCCCTCCTCATATCTATCTATCTTTCTCTTCTACCTGAAAAACCTTATATTGAAATCTCTGTCTTTCTCTCCAATTTTTAAAATTAATTATTCATTTTTTTCTTTTTCTCTCTCTTTCTTTATATATATATATATATATATATATATATATATATATGTGTGTGTGTGTGTGTGTGTATCCTGGAGATGATTTGATAAGTCACATATGTGACAAGAAATGCAGATCGATGGCTGGCTTTATGAGCCACTGTTGTTTACACAACTGATGAATGCAATGTTTGGTGGAGGGAGTTTAAACGAAGGGCTGGACATGTCAGTGATGGCCATGCTCGCTTTGAGAGTCAACAGCCACCATGTATGTAGAATTAATACAAGTATAAATATTGTCACTAAGCTGATTGGTAATACCTTCAGCATTCTGACACTATAGATGAGCCCTACATTAATCACTCTGCCCACTCATCAGAGTCTATCTTGCACTGTGGACAAAAACAGAGTTCAATATCAAATGGAAACAGTGTTTCATGGAACAAACTCTCACCATTTGGTATTGAACTCTGTCTCCACACTGAATGTGTGTGTGGGTATATATATATATAGTTGTATGGTTGTGAGTTTGTAACCCTGGGTTTCACGCTTTTGCAATTCTCTGTTAGTCTGAGGATCACAATAGCATGAAACCCAGGGTTACAAACTCACATTCATACAAGTAAGTATGTTAGCTCTATCACTGATATTGACTAATATTCTAATAAGTACTGCACATATATAATGTATAAATAATATATATATATATATATATATATATATATATATATATATATATAAATATATATATCACATATACATATATATATATATATATATATGTAAATTTCATTGAAAAGTACAGACAAGGTGCTTTTATGTAGTTTTTTATACAATTTCTCATGTGATCTAATAATTTTTTTCTTTTCAAATGATAAATTATATAAAAACTGTCCGAATGTTCTTTTTATCTGAGCGTTTTTGGCTATACATTTAGCCATTTTCAAGGATTAAATATTTTAACTGTTAAAATAAGAAATAAAATAAAATAATGGAAGCCTTATTAATAAAAACAAAAAAACCAACACTTAATAATATTAACTTTGAACATGAGCATAATATCTTGACTGTGTTTTGAAAAATGAAAAAATTTTATAAAACATACATGCAACAAACTATTTCTTATTTTAACAGTTAAAATATAATCCTTGAAAATTTTTGTGCTCATATAAGAGATTTTTCTTTCTGAACATAAAGTATGTAAAAATTTTTCTGCATATCTGAGAACTTTCAGGAATTCTTTTAGCCATTATCAAGAACAATTTTATTTTTTATTTTTAACGGAATATATGTATAGATCAATCAAGAAAACTCACATTATACCTCTCAGACTATATCTCAATTAGGATCCATTTAAACTCACATGGAAACCTACTAGTCTCTATCTGAAGCATACTCATAGAAAATACGAGGATAAACTTATCCACATCTAAAAAATACAAGGATAGATTCATCTAAAAAAAAATAAAGACTAAAAATAGTAGAAGGTGTATTTAGGCAGCAAGCATTCATTCAAACAAGTTCAATTAAAAAGAACCAACAAAGTCTGTTTAAATTTTATTGTATTTTTCACACTTTTAAAGAAGGTGTTGAGTATTGTGCTTCAAATTAATTGCAGAAAAACTGTTGGAAGTTTGCATGTTATCATTTTTTTTCTCAAGTACACTTTCAGCAATCTCAGTCATTTTCAAGACACCACATTGGTTCTTGAAAATGATAGAGACATGAAGGATGATGGGTTTGAATTAGAAACTCCCTACTGCAAAAAATGTATGGAACAGCAGCATCAAGCATTGTTAGGCTGTGATCCTCTACTTGACAGAAGAATCTACATATGTGCACTCGCAGACATACACACACACATATATGTGTATATGTAAATATGTATGAACGTATGTTGATCCTGTACATGCACATACTCATGCAAATGAAGTCACATATCTGTACTTACTATGTATGTAAGGATAGGTACATCCATCAAATGCAAAAGGAAGATAATTTAATGATACATGTATTTTTTCATATGTAATTCTTGATGGTGTTATTATTTTGGGATAAAGTCAGATACATTTTCTCACACAGAACTCAGAAAAAAAGGTATTGGTTTTTAAAAATAGGTTTGAAGGATTTGAATATTGAAAAGTAATTTTAATTTTGCTCAAAATATTTTGAGCATAACTTTCTTTATTAACTTTTATAATTTAGACACTGAGAACTGAAAAAATGCAATTATACATGTATATAACTGTGATTTTATGAATGTGTGCATTTATGTATATGTGTGTAATATGTGCATATATATATATATATATATATATATATATATATATATATATATATATATATATTTTTTAAATTGTATATGTATTGTACAGAAATATTAAATATATTCATGACATGTGTATATGTGTGTGTGTATGGAAATATATCAACATACATATTTGCTTTTGTTAAACCTGTAAGTATATATATATATATATATATATATATATATATATATATATAATCATCCACAGACAGACTGTTTCACTGTATCACAGCTCCTCAGTGTGGCTAGACATATGATTGCTTCAAGCCAGGATCAGTCAGTCAGATATTTTACCCCTAGACCATTACTGCACAGCAGAAAAGAAGGGAATTTTAATGTTTTTCTCTAGACAAAATACGCCAGCGGCTTGGAGAACTCAATTCATCCTTGAAGAGTAAAGCTTAATAGCAGTAGGAGCCACTGTTTTTAAAAACCCCTTTCCCTGGAGAGCTCAATCAGATTTCTGGGAGCATATATAGTCATCCACAGATTGTTTTGCTCTATCACAGCTCCTCAGTGTGGCCAGACATCCAATTGCTTCAAGCTGGGATCGAAAATCGACTGAATTGACCATCAGTCAGATATCTTACCCCTAGACCACCATCGCATGGCAGAAAGGAAAGGGATTTTAATGTTTTTCTCTACACAAAATATGCCAGCAGCTCAGAGAACTCAATTCATACTTGAAGACTAATGCTTAATAGCATACTTGAAGGGTAATGCTTAACAGTCTTAATACATACATATATATATATATATATATATATATATGCATGTATAGGTGTATTTCTAAACAGATAGGAACATAATGGAATAGTTAGATAGGAAGAGTCTGTAGCAGATAGATAGATAGATAGATAGATAGATAGATAGATAGATAGATAGATAGGAACAGACTGTAGCAGATAGATAACTGTACAAGAGAAGTTCCTATAAAATTTTGAGAGAAACATTTGAAGAAGAGTTCATTTTTGGTTTGGTACTGGGACAAAGAATACAATATTTATACTCAGAATGATATAAAAAAGAGCAATACAAATGCAAAAGGATTTATACCTCTATTTTAGAGATTACGCAAAAAAAAAGTGTCTGGTAAAAGCAATAAAGTAAGTGATGGAACTGCTAGGTAACTATGACATACTTGTGAAGGATATCAGAATAATCCAAAATCTGTACTTGGAGAAAATCATCTGCATGTGGATAGGAAATAAATTCAGTAAATATACAAAAATTGAAAGGGGTGTAAGACAATGATGTCTCTTCTCACTGGATTTATTCAATCTATACAGTGAAGCAAATCTGAAAGTATTACACTAATCTGAAAAAATTTCACAATATGGTCAGCTTTAGAACCCCTGGAGTGACAAGATGTTATCAATTTCTACTTTTTTTTTTCCCTCAGATTAGGTCATTTATAGTGGTGTGCAGTAATATGAATCTATTTTTGGGGTGTATGATGAAATTTGTTTGGCCTTGAAAAATATTGCTTCATCTGTGATTGCATCAGATTTTTATCATGCCTAGACATTATTGTCTCAACTGTCAATTAGTTGTCCTCTGGCCATTGTCTACAATGGATATTACTTCAAGGATGTATACAAAAATTGTAAAGCTGCACAAACACACTGACAAGCCTTACCAGTGAGCAAATCAAAGTACTATAGATTGGCCCGGAAACTCTCCTGTGAATCTGTGATCAATCTGCAAGTAACAACTTTGTGAAAAGGATATACAAAATACAAATCTATGCACTGGGTCATGTTTCATTAGAAAAATATGAAAAAAAAAAATGGAATTAATTTGCACAAGGGTGTAGAAGTCCTACCAGGATTCATTATTGGCAGCCAAAATCTTAACAACATAAGATATTTTATCACTTTAAACTTTATTTTTAGGGGATACTCATATTTGAGTAGATGTTAGTTCTTTAGAAATTGCTTTGTTTATGTTTGGATACAACACTGAGCAGATATTAAATGAATTTCACTTAAAGGCATTATTCAACCTTATTTGATCAGCAAAAGTTCTTCATGGCTGAGTTGGTATAAACACGTTGGACCACGTTTCAGTTCTTCCTGCCAAGAGGACACAGATTCAAATCTTTCCAGAAAGAGCATATTTTTGTTTAATAAGATTTCTCAAATAACCAGGCCAGTAGACAAAAACAAATAAATATAATGTTTAATAAATAAGCGGGGCATCTACTCAAATATGAGTATCCAATAAAATAACGTTTAAAGTGATAAAATCTGTCAAATAATAAGAAGAAATCCATTATTTCTTTAGAAATTGCTTTGTTTACATTTGGATAAGAAACTAAGCAGATATGAAATTTCAGTAATTTATGATGAGAAAGATTTCACTTAAAGGCACAATCCAACCTTATTTGATCAACAAAAGTTTTTCGTGGCCATGTTAGTATGAGCATGTTGGATCTAATTTCAGTTCTTCTTGCCCAGGAGACACAGATTCAAATTCTGTGAGAAAGAGCATATTTTTATTTAATAAGATTTCTCAAATAATCAGGCTGGTATAAATATAATGTTTAATAAATAAGCAGGACATCTACTCAAATATGAGTATCCACTAAAAATAATGTTTAAAGTGATAAAATCTGAGAGATTGATAAATAAAAAGTCCATTATTTCTTTAGAAATTGCAATGTAAGACATGTTGATGAAACAGTATTGATAATAAGTATCAAAAGGAAACAACAGGAACTCCTACAGATGGTAGTGAAGGAAAGTGAGAAGAAAGGATTAAACCTCAATTGCAAAAAGAGAGAATGCATGTTAGCAAAAGGAACAGTCCCACATACAAATTATAAATTGGAGATACCAAAATCAAACAAGTAAAACAATTTAGATATCTGGGAAATGTTGGAACAGAAGATAGAAAGTGTGATACTGAAATCTGAAGGAACATTGGCATAGTGAAAAATGCTTTCCAAAAGCTAAACAATCTATTAAGAAACAGGAAACTTTTTAGAAACAAAAAATTTTACTGAACTGTCACATAATGTCAGTCCTCCTTTGTAGCAGGAATGGAGGACAAACTTCTCAGAAATGAAGAAGAGATCTGAAGCAACAGAAATGTGGTTCTACTGAAGTATGCTGAGAATACCATGGGCCAAACATGTGAGCAATGACAAACTTTAGAAAAAAAAGAAACAAAAAGATCACGTATACTTAACATCAGAAGATATAGTAGAAATTTCTAGGCCACATAATGAGGAAAAATTGCTTGGGAAATTTGGTACACACATGACATATTGAAAAGGGGAACTGAGGAAAACAATGCATAAACTGCCTAGTGAGATTGAGTAAAGGAATAGTGAAACAAGGTTTAAATAGATATCAAAAAGACACAATTTATTAAGAGCTACAAAGGACAGGAAATTGTGGAAAGCCATGATTGCCAATGTCCTTAAGGAACATGGCATGACAGTACATAGAAGAAGAAAAAGTATTGGAAGTACCATGTAAGCTTAGAACTTATGCTGTGAGCAAACTGCTTTCATATGTATAGAAAAGTGAAAGGATTCTACAAGAATTAGAAGGCTGACCAGGACTAATTATTGATGGCCACAATCTTAACAATGTGAGATATGCAGATGAAGCTGTTATATTCTGATTCAAAATAGATCTCTTTCTGATTCACTCTACATGTCAGCCAGATGTGAATGCTAAGTCGGAAAGACCAAAAATAAAAATATCATCTTCTGCACAGGAGTCCATTAATCACATCCATCCCACAAAACAAATCCCCTCAAAAATATAAAGTACCACATAAAAGATGCCAATCAAGAATATTACCACTAAAGAAAAAATAAACAAAAGATGTTTAGGCAGTTTGCTTTCAAGAAGGCTGCACATTATAACTGATACAAATTCATGGTGAATGAGCAAGCTTCATTAATGCACTCCTGGTTTCTCTTGATTGACACACACCAACTCCATGCCCATCTTCCAAGTTACTTTAGCTCTTCCCTTCTTCCAAGTCACTTCCCTTGCCCACAAAGAGACATTCCATTCACATCCTTTGTATCAGCAATTAACAATTCTTGTCTTCTTTTCCTTTTGATAGCAGATATAGAAATGAAATTACAGGGACTCCTACAAAATGTAGTAAAGGAAAATGAGAAGAAATGACTAAACATCAATTCTCAGAAGACAGTATGCATACTTCTCAGTAAAAATAAGAGTCCAACATGTGAATTATAAAAAAGAGATACCACATGTACAGACCCATCAGAAGTTTGCAAATGATTACCTGGATGATTCAGAGGAGGGTTGGGAGAAAGTGCTATGGTCAGACAAGACTAAAATTGAACATTTATTTCTTTTTTATTGAAAAAATAAATATTTCATCCCATAGCAAAACATAACTCAGTATTTGGTGAAGAAACCCTTGTTGGCAAGCACAGCAGCCAGACATTTCCATTAGTTGGTTATCTGTCAAAAATTAATATAATGTGATTTTCTAGAATTTTTTGTTATATTCTATGTCTCACAGACCTACCCTGAAAATTATTGACCATTCCTATTTTTGTAAGGTGGCAAACTCAGAAAATCAGCAGGGGATAAAATACTTATTTTCCCCCAAAATATAGTAAATAGAAAAAATTATTTTAATTTAGTGGATATATTTGTTGAGTGGCACAGGGTACAACAAAAGAGCCAAAGATTCCAACTATGCAAGAAAATGCTCATTCATATTCTTCAAGGCTGAATTGCCCACCATGCCAATATCGAGTAATATTTTGTTTGTAAACTGATGTAATGAATATGCATACACCTGGGTTCCCCCTCACAGTAATATGATTGGCTGGTGTTAGCCATAAATACAGACTGATGTGGAGGTACATGGACTATGCCTATTGCCTACCACTACGATGAGGACCAGTCCATTACGGTTACTTGCTAGATTGTCCTACCCAGTTACAGTAGCCCAAAACCACTTTGTTACTTTGAAAAAATATATCCCTTTCCAGGACATATCATAAACAATTTTTAATAACTTAAACAAAGAAAGTTAAAATATTTTTCTTCTTTGTCCTTTTCTTTTATTATGCTCTAAGTTTTTAATTTTGGACCATCCATATAGCTTTTCATCAAGAGACTCAGAGTCCTTAAAAGGGTTAAGTATAAAATTATCTCCTTCAGCTGCATATTTCTACTCTGATTTCTCTAAGTAATGCCACCTAATATCTCATATATACCACCTTTACCCATTCTGAAAACATTTTAACATTAATACTAAGACTATTAGAGGTAATATATTTAGTCAGATGTGTAGCAAAGGATTTTGAAAAGTGATAAAATCTGTAACTGTTGGCAAACAAACTAAGAGCATAAAATGCAGTAATAACACAAGAAGCAATAAAATGTGCTGGAACAGAAAAAATATCTGTAAGAATGCAAAACAGCTACTGAAAGAAAGAAGTACACAAATAAAAAAAAAAGATACAGAAAAGAAAAAACTTATAGAAAATTAAACAAATATATAAAATAAATAATCTTAAAAAATATCAAGCAAAAACAATTAAAACAAAACAATGTGGGAAATAAAAAAGAAATAATTTTTTGAATATGCAGAGAAAATAAACAAATAAATAAAAATTAATAATAAATTGCAAGCCAAAAAAAAAAAGCATAAAAGTAAAGAAATGAGAAAAAATAATAATAAAAAGCTGAAGCAAAAATACCTTCCCCCCTCCAAAATGGCTAAGCAATTAGGAAGTAATTAAAAAAAAGGTCAGTTCTTTCTGTCCTGTTCTTGAGTCTATGTTAAAAACATCAACATGTGCTAAAGATATAATCATTTTTGGAGAATCTCTTTGTTCATCTTCCGAAGACAATCAGTAAGTAAATTTTCAGAAACTTGAGACTACATCTTGGCACACCAAGAATGCTGATGCAAATGAAACAATGGAAACCTGTTTCGTCTTTCACAATCAAAATGCAAAACTTGTTGAAACGCTTTGGTACTTGGTCTTTATCTAATATGCTATTGTATGTTTACAAGTTGCTGACTTTAAATGTAAAATCTTTTAAGACAAGACATATAAAGCAAAAGACACAGTGAAATACTTCTAAAAATACACAGGTCAGAAAATAATTTCCACCTGAATTTCTGAGACGAGAAGGTATCATTATTTACATTACTTACACACAGATTATTGTTCCCATCTTTGTTATTGAGTTGTGCTCTCTGGCAGTCATCAAGTGATTGTCAATCTGAGTAACCTTCAGTGAATTTTGAACTGGACCCTTTATTTAATCTACAGAGTTGATTGTTGTTATTCCATTGTCTATGTTTAGGGATATCTTGTTTATTTCTTATTTAATAATGCTCAAAGATGTAGGGCAAAATCACCAAAAGCAGTGCAATAAAAACACCAAAGATAGGAACAATAGTTTGCATGTAACTAAGTTAAAAAATGTTTTTGATATTCTTTGGTAAACTTAGTGTTTATTATCATTTTCTTTAGTTTAAAACTGAGTTTATCATGAATTATTTCTTTCTTAGAAAATTATCTGTGTACATTACTAACAATGGTAATTGTAATATTTGCCATTTTCTTATAAAGAAACATTACTGCGAGCAACAAAAGATAGGAAGTTGTGGTGAGCCATGATTGGCCCTTGTGGTAAAGAAATAAGCATATCCCATAGACAATGAGATATCAGTTGTGACATAGGTAAGATCATTTGATGTCATCAGAAGTCTTCAAAGATTACAGATATACTATTTCTATATAAAAAACAATTTCTAGCAAAATGAACTGAAATATTGAATTTATTTTTGTTGTAGCATACCTACAGATGATAATAGGTATGTCTCCATTCACATAAATACAGTAGCAGATACTGTATGTTGGTCTGCACTTGGAGATTCATTATGGAATTCACTTGACTGACATCTAGCAGTTAACTACTTCTTCTGTGCGCCGCTGGCAGATCTTATATGTGTTGATCTTGTCCTAATTATTATCGATCATTACCTAGGTTACAACAACGTTTTAGAGATTACAAATGTTAGAGTGGATAAGGTCAAAATTGACCAATGAGGTCACTGAAGGTCACTGAAGGTCACTGATGGTAGATTAGTCTATGGCCTTTATAGTATGAATTGTTCTTTTAATGTTCTCTCACCTTAATAATTTTTTTTTCTTTCTCACACTCAGTAAACACTTGTGTCTTAGTAACTTTATTGCTTTGTTTGGGGTGAAATAATTTTTAAAAAATTCTGGTTTCACTCCCTTAGTCAGCACAACTGTTAAACCCTGCCAATACCTCATAAATAATGGACTATTTCGTTTTGATCACATGTAAAAAGTGAAACGATGTATCAGAGACACTACTTGGTTTCAATGAGAAAATAAAAGAAAGAAAGAATTGTTTAATAGTTTCAGTGAAATGGAAGAGTTGTTAATTTCAAATCTTTTGCATTAATTTCTGTTCTTTCATTGTTCTCTCTTTCCTTAATAATTTTTTTCTCATATTCTCTAATACTCAGTAACTCCTTGCATCTTAGTGGCTTTATTGTCTTACTTGGGGTGAAATGATTAAAACAATTTTGGTACATGGGGATACTTCAGTAATAAAAGATGATAGCAAAGGCAGTAATAACCTAAAAAGTCATCAGAAGTCATTAACAGATAAAGTACAAAAAAAACTGTTAAAAAATTTGATTTTTCCTAATTTATTTGTAAAATAGTGTGCAACCATGAAAAACATTTAATTTATCCTGTTCTTTTAAATATAAAGAATAGCCCCAAACTATAGAAAGTATCTCAGTGTGCAAGAATTAGTTAATCCATAGACTGCGGTAGAAGGAAGAAATAAACTCAAAGCTGTTGCAACAGATTCCTAGAGAAATTGCATTGTACAAATCAATTGACACAGTTCCAGATGCTTTGGAGTCTGTTCAGAACCCAAATGAATTCCTCACCTCTCTTGAGTTGCAAGATGTTCCTCTCCACTGGCTTTAACTAAAAGTTTGGCATTGTCATCATGCATTTCAGAAATATCAACCCGACACCCACATTTATGCCATAGGCCTTGTCAACTAGATCCTTCCACATGTCATCAAGGTAATTATTGTGAATGGGGTAGCCAAAAACGTGGATGTGTCTCTTCCCAGGATCCTTATAATTCCAACAATATTGCCCTTTGAAATGAGGTGCCTTCATTTCCTACTAATTTTGCATACCCAGAAGTCACATCAGTCAAAGTGGATACATGATCTATTTATTTTTATTTTGTGCATCAAAATATGTTTTGGTATATTTTTTAGCAACAGATAGTTCTTCATGAATAAATAGTTGAATCCTTATGTTTTTATTTGTTTTGCTGTGTAAGCAATACATTAAATAACATATGCTTTTTTTATATTTGATTTTAACTTTCTCTCAAGCAAGACAGAGTATATCTACTAGTATATTACAATGTTGAAATTTATAAATGTGTGTATTTTTCGTATTTTTCAACATCATGGTTGAATTGAAGGTTCCATGGATCAAGATTTATGTATAAATATCCACAAAACCACAAATACTATTATAGGTTATGAGAGGTTAATCTCAGAGGTCATTGAAACATGTGAGATCATCAAAGACAGCATGCCATTTGTAGACAAATTAATCAATTTCTAGCAACATAGGTTATGTAAGGATTATATCAGGGTCATTTGAGAC
Organism: Acanthosepion pharaonis; assembly: GCA_903632075.3. Taxonomy (NCBI): domain Eukaryota; kingdom Metazoa; phylum Mollusca; class Cephalopoda; order Sepiida; family Sepiidae; genus Acanthosepion; species Acanthosepion pharaonis. Next base: position 300,281 of record CAHIKZ030001082.1, on the reverse strand, counting down.
ATGCTAGATTACCAAAGAAGACAGTGTACCATTTCTAGTCAAATTAAAAAATGGACAAAGATATTGAGTTTATACAAAATGGAGAAAGATATTGAGTTTATGAAGTATTATAATGTTTTTAATCTCACAAATGGTAGTATAGAAAAAGTTCAGTTCAATCTTTAAGGTTATACGAGGTCATTGGAAGTAGAATTAGTTTGTAAGCATTATGATATATATTGCAGCTAAACAATTACATTCTTAGAGGTAAATTGTTACCTGTGTTTAATTTAGGCAGAAAAGGTGATAGGATATATGGTGCTGACTTCCAATGTCACTGGAGGTCACAAGTTATCAATTTTGGATTAGAATAATAATTCTCTTTTTGTGCAATGTTTTCAGATGAAAGGTTTAAAATGTTAAAAAATTAAACTTTTTTTTCAGCTGCTTTAAATGTTAAGAATTAAATTTGATTTTTTAAGCTATTTAAAATGTAAAACATTCAGGAAGCCTATGGAAAGTATTAGTCTCACTGAGTTTCAAGTACAATCTCTAAAGTTAAGCAACATTGAACATGACCAATACCTAGATGGATGACCACTTGAGAATAGCAGGTGCTGTAAGCTTAGATGCATGGGTGGTGTTAATCAGGTTCATTATATTTGCTTACACAAAAATATCCTTGGAAAATGTATGAATCCACCTTTTCTTCCCCAACTATGGGTTAATTAGTATCACTAAACCATTATTATCTCCCCAAAAATTCTTAAAATCTAAAAATATTTTCTGGTTTTAAATAACTTGAAAAGGGTTGATAAGCCATAGAAAATTAATCAATCAATTAATGTGAGTTGCATAGTGCTACTTCTCACAGGTTTCAGCTTAATCTTGGGTTAGCCATAATGGTTCTCAGTAATATCATCATCTGAGAGACCCCTTTCTGACTTCCATCTGTATGACTAATGCTAACCTCCAAGCTTGTTGCACTTTATCGGGCTAACATCCTTGGCTGAAATGAAGTGGAAAGACTACATTGAATCCATTGCTAGTTCTACTGCTAAGAAAGTTGGTACACTATGTCAGACTATAGTATTATACTCTCCAGAATCTATCTTACATATTTATAATTCTATCATTCATCCATGCTTAGAATATTGCTGCTACATATGGTCTGATATTTCTGCCATATAATTAAAAATTCTTGATAAAAGCCAAAGAAAAATGTACTATTATTGGCCTGTTATCTTGGCTTAAGTTCCTTTCCGATTGCAAAAAAGTTACTTCTCTGTGCCTTTTCTATAAATACTTTCAAGGTAAGTGTTCAGATGAGATATTTGCTATGGTACCTAGACTTTTTGAATTTAAGTACTGTTCTAGATTGACAAGGTCTCATCAATTTACAACTGAATTAGCTAGATGTAGCTATAATTTCTATGCTGACATTTTCTTTTCTCACACTTCTCACTTGTGGAACAATCATCCGGCTTCTTGCTTTCGAGCCAGATTTGATCTTCAAGAATTTAAATGCAATATCAATCATTAACTACTGTCTTTCTGATCACTCTTCTATTGTTCCCATGTCATAAAAATGTTTCTGTTTTCTAATTCTCAGTAACCTCCTTATGTCTTAGTGACTTTACGGCCTTGCTTGAGGTGAATTTAATTAGAAATAGTGTGTCCATATTGACTCAATGGGACATTTAGTCAGTGTCAAGCAGTTCCTCTTATATGATAACAAGGTAACTATCCTGAATGGAGCAGACAGAAACAAAGATATGTACATTCCCAAGATTCTCACAATTACCAACTTGTCCTTTGAATTACAGTGAAATTCTGTTTGCTATGACCATCATCAAAGCACAAGAACAGTCTCAAGATTACTTGCTTCTTGATTTCTCTATACTTTTCTCAAGGCCAGCTCTATACTGGTTGTTCCAATGTTGGATGCTGAATCAAGATTTTCATACTGTCACCAAGTGTGACAATCACAAATAATGTGTCTACAGAACCCTATCAACCTAAAGAACTACATCATTAGTATTAGTTTTGATGTCAGAAGCAGAATGTTTTCAAAAATAGCCTTTATAGGACTTCATCAGACTAAATGTGTTACATTGGTGCGACTATAAATGAACATGATGACGGATGCTGGGAATTTTAAATTTATTTTTTTGTGGATGGTATATAATCTAACTTATTTCATTTAAATTCTTTTTCTTTTTGTTTCTATCACTTTTATTATTAGATATACCATACTGTGATAAGAGAAGATCTGCCAGAAATGGTGAGATGTTGTAAGAGCCAGGGCACAAATTTACTGTAGATGACCTTGTAATCAAGGCACTCTTTAAACATTTTCATCTTAGTGAATTCTTTTATATTCAATGTGAAACTAAAGGCCCATGAAATATTCCAAAATGGAAAAACAGTTCCTCCTGACAAACCCAATGAATCAACAACAAAAAAATAACATTTTCCTACCAACTAACAATATCAAAACTACAATTGAAAAGAACTCAACATAAAATTTATTACTACTACATCTAAAACAATAAAAGACTCAATCAACACTAAACAAAACAATAAGCAAAAACTTGAAGGAGGAATTTATTCAATTGCCTGTAATAATTGTCACAAAAAATACATAGGAGAAACCTCAAGGAATCTAAATAAAAGGTTATATGAGTACAAAAGGGACACAACATATTAAATGCATTAGTTGCTCACTGTAATGAGACTGACCACAATTTTGACATAAAAAATAATACTCTGATCAAAGGAGAAAACAATTCACTAAGATGAAAATGTTTAGTGAGTGCCTTCAGAATCAGGTAATCCTGGATTTTGACAGTTTTATTTTCTTTAATATCTGTAAATTGCCATGACTTCTTGAGAAGGAAAGTGGAGAGTTTTCTTGTTGCCTTCTCTAAAATTCAGAGATTTCCTTCTCATAAACTGATTATCATCCAAAGCTAGGGAGCTGGGTCTACCCTATCTAATCTATAGCTGGAGCAAGGAAAGATAGATTCATGCCTTTCCCAAGTGCATTTTTGTGAAATGAATGCTACAGACTCTGCTGGGATTTGAATTTGGCTTGCTGATTACACCTTCCATCTTTTTCCTTGAGCAATAAATTGAACTGGAAGTTAATCTTGTATTTGTCCATTAAAACTCTATATGTTGCTATATTATCACGATTTCCATGACAAATATTCAGATGAACTGTATTCCTTAGTTCTACCATTTCAAACATTTATAGCTAAGAACCATCATGCCATGTGCACAGAGTTGAATCATCATAATTCCTTTCATATTTCATTCATAAGAAGGAAGTTCCATTCAGACAACTACTTCCAAAGAACTGCTATTTTGTAGAACAGACTCCCCAGAGGATGCTTCCTTGATTAGTCAGTTAAGTGCAATGTGACACACACTTGGGTGATCATGTCTCTTTCAGTTCATGACTGATCAGGCAGAAATTTTTCTGCAGTAGGTTGCTGGGTCTTTCTGTGAACCAAAGCTGTAGAACCCAGTTTTTTCCTGCTATTCAACCCATAGCTGGAGAGAGAAGGGATGGACTTATACCTTTCCCAAGGGTATTTGCACATAAGTGAATATAACAAACCTGAACAGAATGGCTCCTTGATTTCTCATTCTGAGCCAATATCCATTACACCACAAGACACATGCACTGATCACTAAAATCTTAATACCTTCAAGTCAAGGTATTATCATTATCAATCCTTCTAATATTCATTTCCTGCCATCCACTTTTTTCATATCACACACTTCATTCAGTAACCCTTATAATAAGTGAACTTTAATCTAATAACGTCCTGTAAGAAATCTCAAACATTGCCCCAGTACCATACAAAAAATCTTGATACAGAAGTCCCATCTTATTCCAAAGGGAAGTGCTCAAATTTCAATGATTTCTGCATGAAACATGTATTGGCATATCAAACATTTTGCAGGGATCTAAGACTTCTAAATTAACTTGTTGCAAAATTATAACATAATTTTCACAAAGATATTCATTTAGATATAGTAATGCTTCTTCATTGCCTTCACCATGATTTTGAATTCAGAGGTGTCCTTTTCCTAGACTGTTTGCTAGCCAAGGCTAAAGAACCCATTCTACCTTACTATTTATCTCATAGGAAGAAGAGATAAAGTCATACCTTTCCCAAGAGGAAAATCAACTGCTGTCTTAATATGAATTACAACTTGATTAACTGATTCTATTTTTTGTATTGTTACTTTTTCAACTTGCACCTCTTTTGTTGCAAAAATAGGATTTAGAATTATCACAATGATGTTGATTTGAATTTGTTATCAACAAATAATTACTTAGTAAATCTTTAATTAAAGAAAATAAAATTATTTACTAACTTTGGTTTAGTTTCAAATAAAGGATACAAATATGCTATATTTTATAGTATGGTTTTTTGGTAACTACAGGAAGTAGTGGATTGCTCAAACTTTTAAAAATTTTGCATGTGTGATAGATCCATAATTCTCATCAAACTAAATGTATAGATTGTGGAAAATGATAGAGAAGAACAAATGTTTCTAGATGTTCTTTTTTCTCTTTCATGTTTATGAGCTGTTCGAAAAATACATAGCTAATGTTCACAGTTCTTGTCTCAAAAATGTATTATACTGATCAATATTTCAACATTGATTTCTCACCCAAGACAAAATAATCCATTCCTGATAAATTTCTGCTACAAGTTTCTAGATTACAGGAAAACTGCATCCATGTTGTATCTTACTGCATGGCCAAAAATTTTTGTTCAGTTTAAAAAGGAAAGACATTTTTTTTCAATTTTTGTCAGTAAATTTATTGAACAGTATCTTTAGTGTTTTGTGCCACTATCTTCTGCCATCTTTCAGCAAAAAGAAAATTATGGCAAGTTCCTTTTGTTGGATTTTTTTTTTTAGAAATATAAAATATTTTTTTTATTAAAGAAATTCTGTAAAAACAGGAATAAATTTGAATGTGCAATATCTGATAAATGCAGTAAATAAATGAAAACTTCTCTGCCATGCTGGGACAGATTTACTTATTTAGTCCTGCTCAGGTATTGCTTGCCTTGTTTCCACTGATTCAGGGTTTGAAGTAACTGACACAAGGATTGAACTGGCAATTACTTTGTCAGCAAAATCCTAAACCAATGATTCAACAGTCTTGAAACTAGAACTTAAAACCTGATGACTACCCAACCAAGAATTTGAAACAGAAAATAAACAAGCTGGTGCAAATTATTTTCAGTGGCTTATTTGTATATTTTTGGCTATCTGCTGTTTAATATATCATTGCTTATTCTCAAGTAATATCTTGATTTGATCACTGTTAACTTGATAATTTAGTGACAAATCTCTAGTAGGTAACTTCACAAACCCCTTTTAACATGTTTAATCAGTTGCAGAACCTTCTCCATAAACTGTACAAATCATTTTTGCATTTGCTTTGAGTTTTCATTTTTTGCTTAAATAGTATAATATGCTGCAAAATGTTACTTATTTTCCCATCTTCAATGATATAACCAATAAACAAAAATGTATTTTTCACAAAATTAAAAAAAAATACTTATTGATATAACAGTTGTTATAAGACAATTAAAACTAATTTTTTGAATAAAGTTACTTAAAAATAAATACTACTGATGTCATCTAATAAACAATATAGAACAATGTTTTAAGTCATCTGATCCAGACGAAATTGATCTTCTTAAATGAAGTGAGTTAAAACGAAAAATTCCTCATAAAATCTAATGACAAAAACAGAACAAATTTTTTGGCAAACAAAATAGAAGGGGTGCTGAAAAGTTCCCATCCTGACTCACTTCACAAAATAAGTATTTCAATGGCCAAACATCAGAATACTCATTTAAGAAGTAGGTCAGGCTGAAAATTTTTCAGCACTTTTCTGTTCCTAAAGTTAGACCTATGTTTCTGATATTGAATAAACAGAAGTTTATTTTTGGACAAACATTTCATATTATAAGTCAAGTGGAAGCTGGTAAGGTTAGTTCTTAAATTAATGATTTAGTCAGTGTCATTGCATTTTGAAACTAAGTTTATATATTGTCTAAATGCATCACTAACAATGGGTAAACATCACAATTTTTAAAACTGATTCTAAAGGTGCAAAAGATTTAAAAAACAAAAATATCACAATCCCAATCCATTTTATTTGTTCTTTGGCAAATTTTCAGGATGTCTGTTTAATTCCTTTATTCTGTTTTCTGTTTGTTCTATTTAAAGAAGGCACATGGAAAAATGACTGGTTAAAGCATTTTGTAAACAACCTTTGTCTATATTTTCAAAGCGTGTCAATTTCAATTGCTTTTAAATTTTGCATTCAACACCTAAAGGTTAAGACTAATTTCCATTCACACCATAATTGGTGCCTTCAATGTTAGCCCTGCCATCAGGGTCATCTATCATTCCTAGCTGTGGAGGCTTCAAATCTAAGAGTAATGTTTAACAAATATAATTTTCCTGCATAAATAATTACTTATTGTAATTTCATTTTATGACAGAAAGTTATATTTAATCATATTTTAATCAAGTAGAGGAAGTTTACAATCCAAAAGCAAATAATAAAAATTCACATATCTGTAAAAATCAGTATTAGATTGCATTTTTGAAATACCAAGGTAGGTTGAACTTTTGAGCCTTGGTTAGCAATCAATGTAAGAAAAGGAAAACTCTGGATTCAAAGATTATTAAGAAAGCAATGATAAACCATTCCACTATCTTTCCCAAGAAGTCATGACAATTCTCTGAGAATAAACAAATAGCATCTGTGGAGAGCCTTGATCACCTACATCCTGAAGAGACATGGCAGATATAAAAAAAAGAAAAGAATTCTTAAAGTATAATCTTAACTGTTTATAGATTTTAGCCATTGTTGATTGGAAGTTTTCAAGATAATTATATAAAATGTATAATTTTTTTAAAATTTCAAGAGTTTTACCTGAGCAATTTTTTTTATTTTCATGAAAATCTTTAATTCTTTATTTGATATTTGATTTTTATTTACTTTAAAATATTTTATTTGCCTTAAAATATTTTATTTGGTTTAAAATATTTTATTTGCATTAAAATATTTTATTTGGTTTAAAATATTTTATTTGCATTAAAATAATGACTTTATAATTAAAGTTTTGAAATATTAACTTCATAGCTATAGCTTTAAATAATAATAACTTTAAAAATAACTTTTCATAATTAAAGCTTAAAAAACTTTATAACTAAATTAGTCACCCAAAGTAAACACAATCTCAAGAAAAGAAAAACGGAACAAAAATTTATATTGGGATGTTCAAAGTTTGCAATATTTTAATTAATTTTTCATAATTAATTTTATGCTATTATTCATCTAATACAAGGCCCAAGAACCACTCAAGGTAGATGCTTACTAAATGAGGTTGCTGTAAGGGAGTACAAGGTACATATTATGAGGATATTTAGGATAGATAATTGTTGACCCTAGACATAAAGATGTTGAGATTGAAGTGATCAGAAAAGCCTCCTTTTGGGAACTTGTTTCACAATGTAACAATTCTGGGGAAGAACCTGACTGAGCACAACTTCCACTTTAATTTTTGAAATATGAAGGAAATGAAGATGAGTCATTTCATAATAATTTGAAGTTTCATTATTCAATCAAATTAAATAACAGCTTAGTTACTGATTAAGTGAAACATCTATTTAATTCTATTAATTCTTACTAAATATTTGAATAATTACAAAGAATATTTCTACTGTTCATTCTTGTAACTTATATTTGCATGAATTTAAGTTGGGTCATAATATATTTGAAGGTGTAAGGAATTGAAATTTCACTTTAAAGTACAGTGTTATTAGTAAAAGTAATGGTAAGCCTACCTTCAAACACTTCAAAGTGAAGATAATCCAACCAAGTGTGAGTTCAGCTAAACTCAACAAAAGGAAGTAGTCAATCAAAGAACTTACAACAAATTTTAATCAGAAATACTTCATGTAATTTAAAAAGTAAGTTATACAGGTTCAATTAGTGGATTCCATTTAAGTTGAATGAAGAATGAAATATCAGATATATGATGCCATGCATTAATCATGTTCACATTAAAAAATTAATCGGTTTCTGCATTCATCAAAGGTTTTTCTTTTTTTTGCAAAAAATTAATGAGAATCTTTTTTCCTCCTTTAAAAAGAATACACAATTTGTTTTTGTTTTTTGCTTCAAGAAGCAAATCCAACATTTATAAAACTTATTAAGCTTTATGAAACATTAAGCAAAGCTTAGCCAATGAAAATCCACTTTAATTAAAATATATTATTTTCAAGATAAGAAATTAAATAAAAATTTAAATCATACTTTGAAACTTGTAAAATGTCCCAATTAAAAAGTTTCATAATTCTAATGCATATTGCTGAGTAGATTTGACTCTTTAACATGAAAAAATAAATAAATGTATGTGCAGTAAGTCTGCAGATAGTCTGAGTCATAAGTAATTTTAGTTTTTGTTTATCAATTGTAATGTTAAATATATCATTCTAAGTAACCATACCTTAAATATATAATAAGTGATGAAAAATGTATTACATATGACAATGTTCCACAGAAAAAGCAGTGGGTTATCAAGAATAACAATCAACCTCAAAAGCTGAGATCCATGTAAGAAAGGTAATGTTGTGCATGTGGTGGCTTCATCAGGGTATTATTCCTTTAGATTTCTTAAAATGAAAGGAAACACTAAACGCACATTTATATATCCAGGCACTGCAATGTGTCCACAAATGTTTGGTTGAAATAGTACCCTGGCCTCACCTGTAGATCTCAAGGTGATAGAAAAATGCATACAGAAAGAATAATGCAAGAAAAAAACATTTGGAATTCTGTTTGTCTATTCTACCCCACGTGCCATATTCAATTAACCTTGCACCAACTGATTATTACCTTTATCCATTGCAGCACAGCACTTTAATGGGGAAAATTTCTCTAAAGAAATCCAGATTCAATAGTTCGTTAAAAAGTTTTTCCCATCAAAACGTGTTCAATTTGACTCAAAAATTATAAAAGAGCTGCCTGATAAGTGACAAGTCATTGCAAATAATAGTGAATGTGTAATTGAATGAAATGTAATTGTATTTTAGTTTTTGAAGATTAATATTGATAAACAAAAGCAAAACTTATTTTCAATTCAAACAAACTTTATTGACCATCATCACATGGTCAACTGGTGAAAAATCTATGATCAGGTTTCATTTTAATAAGGATCAAATCACAAGGAATACTTGTACCTTAGCTCTTTCAAGATGCTTACACTCTCAGATCCTCAAAGACTCATAGTTAATTGAATACCAGATCTTTAAAAGCCCTTACAATGGTCAGCAACAATAACCAGGAAAAAGACACAAATTCAAGATTGTGATAAAGAGATCTAGAGAGGAGAAAAGAACAACTTTATTAGGGTTGTGCTATGTAGAGTTGAGTTAGGATTTATGCTTGAAAGGCATGTTCGCTACAAGAGTTGGCTTTATTGTGACACACACTCTAGAGCCTTTGAAATCTGTGTTTGTCAATGAGCTGTCAGCAAATCTATTAGCTCAAAAGTCATGCTTGAATGAAACTGTTTCACTTTGCCCTGAATTGGATCATATTGATCTTTGATCTTGAGAAACGGAAAGTGGCAGCTTCCTGATTATGCAATGATTTTTATCTGGATATTGCATTTGATCAGTAGATCAATTTAGCCACACTTCCTCAATTGACTTTTGTGATTAGTCATTATTATTATTATTGTTGTTGTTAGTTTCTCTACATTGGTCAATATCAAAAACATTTTTTATTATTATCTTTAATGTTTGCATCCCTCTACCATTGTTACTGTTATTGTTTGCTATTTTGATAGTTTGGACAGATTTTGGTTTTACTGTTTTAGATTTGGTTAAAAAAAAAAGAAGTTTGGTGAGGAAAAAATGTAAAAAGAAAGAAAATTATTCCATTTGCTACTAAATGTATTTTTCTGACAATGACTTTCATCAGAAAATAACAGCAAGAAAACAAAAAGCATTGTCTCAAATTTCTTAACCTTCACCCACCAAATAAAATTAAAGTGGATTCTGAAGAATATATTTTTGGATAAATATTTGATAATCAAACTAGAAGATATTGTTGTAATTGGAAAAATACTTTTTATCCATTACAGTAACTCCAATAAAATTCAAGATTGAAGACTTAACCCCAGCATTCATATGAAGAGAATTAAACTTGACACACACAGGATATTATGAAAATAAGAGGAACATAGAGACAAACTTACATAACAAGTTTGTGTAAATGAAAAGCAAAACAGACAAGGGAGAGATAGTAGAAAAGAAAACACTGTTAAGAGCTATAAAGGATCTGAAATGTGTGGAGAGCCATTATGGCTCATTGTTTTTCCTCTATTTCTCTTTCTTTCAATATGTCCTGTGAATATCATATTTTCCAAGCCACCTTTCCTCATTATATCATCTAGAACTTTCAACTGTCTCTTTCTATGTATAATCTTCTTTATTGCTTATATATTCCATCTATAGTATTCTCAGCACCTGTCTGTAAAGCTACATCTATGTAACCTCGTCTCTTCTCTGTGTATACAGAAATTGTCCCACATTCACTGTCATATAGGAGGAAAGTTACAGAAAAGCAAGAAAGAAAAAGACTAGCCATTAATTGTAAACAGGCAGAATATATGGTTGTCAGAAAGAGAAAGACCCCATGATACAAACTACAAATTAGAGATACCAAAATCAAGCAACTACAGTTTAAATATCAGTAAAGTATTTTAACAAAGAATAGAAAATATGGCACCAAAATCCAAACACATATTGTAGTTACATAAGATGAATTCCTAAAGCTAAGCAAAGTACTAAGAAACAGGAAAATTGTATTAAAAACAAAAAAAAACAATGATGAATTGCTATGTAATGTTAATTCTCCTATATGGTAGTGAATACTGGATAATTTCCTTATAGATGAAGAGAAGACAAACCAACTGAAATGTGCTTTTAGAGAAGGATGATGAGAATACGATAGATGGAGCATGTGATCAACAAGGAAATTTTAAGAAAAATGTAACAAGGACATTTTTGCTTATAAAGAGATAGCTGAAATTTATGGGATACATAATTAGGAAGCTGGGCTTGGAGTATTTGACACTCACAGGTCATATTTAAGGCAAGAGGCACAGAAGTTAATAATTCAGATTGGTAGATGATTTCAAAATTTATAAATTGTCCAAATCGTATTACAATCAATTTGGCTAAAAATAAGCACCTTTCTAACTTTCATGCACATGGATTTCAATATAAACAAATTGGATTTGAATTTTGGTTACAAAAACAACTTTTAACTTACTGGCAATTTGGTTAAATTTATAGACATTGTTTTTTTATAATTAATAGTTTATAGCCATTTTTAGAATTGGTACCTGCTTAATGTTATTATTATTAGTTGGCTTAGTTATTTATTCTAGTGGCTATTAATATAAACAATTGTGGTTTTATTATTTTTATTACAGTTGTACTTCTATTTGTCCATTATTATGGCCACTCACATATATGACAGGTTTTCTGTCAACTTGTCCCTTGCTCTAAACAGGTTTCCTGTCAGATTTACATTCTTAACTTTATCCCCTCCTCTTCCTGTATTAATATATTACATCTCACCTGCCACACCTAAAGCTTTATCACTTACTTTTCCCTTAATGGACATTAAGGGATAGTAAAAATAACTGGCTTAGCCAAAGGACATTGTAGCCAGTGGCTGGTAGACATGCATATCAGTAAATATATTTGATGAGGGAAAATCTCATTTTTAGCTTTGGTCAAGTCAAGATCAGGTCTTGGGAAGTTTTAAAATTTTATCACCATTAAAAAGCAAAAGTGACAAAAATAAAAAATAATTTGAAAATTTGAGAAAAATATTCCAAAAATATATTTTTTAATCAATAAATAAAAATGTTTTAATCCTTATTAACCTGAAGGTATTAAAAAAATATTTTTAAAGTTTTTCGTACTAATCTCCTTATTTTTTTTTTGGTATGTGCTTTGACTAGGAAGTAAAAAATATAAAAATTATTTTACATCAAATTTACCAATAATATTATATATGAAATGTAGAACAAATATTTGTGTGTGTGTGTGCATGTGAAAATAAAAAAAAAAAATTTCTGTTTATCTGAAGCATAGAGAGCAGATTTAAAGAAGAAAAGGAAATGTTTAAATTCATAAAATGGTACCCTTTTAGTTCAGGTTTTGACTCACCTTAGTTAAAATGAAAATAAGGAAGAACTAGTTAGCCTGGCATTCTGAAAATGGCTAATTGGAAAATTGTTGCTTCATTTTGTAATCTGTTAAAATTATTAACATGTTCAACAGTGAGATAAATTCAAAATAGCCAAATAAATTTTAAAATACATCAGGGCACCAGTCAGAGAACATTTTCAAATTTGAAAAAAATATAAATTCCAAAAAGTTGAAATTAGTTTGTCTTCAAAAGAATCCACAAAAAAAACAAAAAAACTGATATTAAGTTACCAATATATTATATGAGCATAGGTGCCAAGTTCAAAAGATTAGACCATTATTATTAGATTGAGAACAATCCACATTTGATATTCTTCATTGGTGGCCAGACTAGGCTAAATTTAGAAAATATCTTTTAGACGTGTCTTGCATAGCTCAATGGTTACAAATTTGTCTAACCATTATTAATATAGGGAGTTTGTCACTCAATTGTCTTACACTTGTAAATTCTTTTTCTTTTGTGAGCCATGTCCCAATTATGGCTCTCCACAACTTCCTATTCTTTGACATTCTTATCAATTTTTTTCTCTTTACAATCCCTCTTCGTCCATCCATTTACACAAGTTCATTAAGTAGTTTACTCATTGTTTGTCCTCTGACCCTCTTGCTTTTAATATATCCTGTGAATATCTAATTTTCCAAGTATTCTTTCCTCATTATATTTTCTAGAAATTAAAACTATCTTTTTAAATATAAACTTCCTTATTGCTTATATATTCCATATATAGTATTCTCAGCATCCTTCTGTAGAACCAGATATCTTTAACCTCAAGTCTCTTCTCCATGTCTAAGGAAATTGTCCAGCATCTACTGTCATATAGGAGGACTGATATTACATAGCAGTTCAACACTCTTTTCTTTGTTTTTAATTAAATCTGTTTCTAAATACTTTGCTTAGCTTTTGGGAGGCCCCTTTTGCCATTCCACTGTGCTTACTTGTAATCTACAACTAGTGAAATAATGTCAGTATCCCAATGAAATAATATCTTCCATCTTTTTTTTACATCAGCAATCTTATTATTCTGTTGGAAAAGACTATCAAAATACAATTTTGCATGATTGATGGAGAGAGAATGAGTGGCTGGAAAAGGAATGGAAGAGCAGCAGTATTCATATGAAAACTAATTTATGCTAGCATTGACCACTGTAGCTAAATGGTCACATATTTTTTCCTGGTTTCAGCTTCATAATCATATATCAATATAAATCATGTAACATAATTATGTGCTTTGCTTTCATTCAACCATGTGTACAAATAATGTCCCTTTGAACACAATGCCATGAATTCTGGAGCCAGGCTAGTCTAGTGAAAAATATTTCATTAAGCTTCATAAAAATCTGTATCATTGCATCAACTGATGAAAATGGCATTTTAGACCTGTATGAAAAGTGATAGTTGCCAAAACTTGAACCCATCAACTGATTTCAAGAAAATGATTTAGCCATATCTGTTTGAGTAATATATTTTATGTTTTTATTTTTTTACAGTAAAGTTCACCCTTTACAAGGCCCAGGGGCCACTTGAGGTAGAGGGTTACATTAGGAGGCAATTTGTGTGAATAGGATTGGAAGTTAACCCTAGTCTTGAACAGGTTAAGATTGTAGTGATTGGAGAAACATCCTCTTAGGAGTCAGCTCAACAAGGCAGCAGTTTGTGGGAAGAAGCTTTCCCATTGGAACTTACTTATCACTGATGGAATACAGAGGGAATATGGATGGTTTGCTACAATGTAAGTGGCATGGCTTGTTCTTGTCCTGAAGGTTTGAATTGGTGATACCATGGAATGTATTTTGACTGAGTACTTTCTGTGTAGTGAGAAAGCAGTAAGAGGCTTGCCACATTCCACCTGTGGGAGAGATGTTGGAGGGGGGAGAATATTTTGTCACCTCCAAGAATTCGGAGATAGTTTTGGAATCCATTAAGGCTGGACAGTGAGATCTGTGCAGCTCCCACCCAAATATAATAACAGTACTCCATTTTCAGCTTGATCTGGCTCTTGTAAAGGTAGAGAATAGCAGAAGGAGTCAGGTATTTACTGGAACTGACCATTTTTGACTGCATCATTAGCAATGGATCATATGTATGAGTTCCACTTGAGGTTGGGTGTTAGTTTGAGGCCCAATAGCCTTTCAAAGCACAGTGCCTCCCCAAGTAGACATCAGTTCATTCTGACCTGATCAGCAACGATGGAATGTAACTAGCTTGGTCTTTGAGGCATGAATGTAATAGGACAGTTTTTACTCCACTGAGTAGTTTATGCAAAATCGAAAGAGAGATCAGTTGCCAATCTATGACCATCAAGACTTTTAGAGGTGCATCCATATATAGTCATATCATAAATGTTTAAAATGATCTGAGTATATTCCCAGATGATTTATGTAAATCAAAAAGAGGGTTGGCTGCTAGAGCTCTGGAGAACTGTCCATTAATAAGTACCTTCATGGACCTACCTGTTAGAAAGATTTTATGATATAGTATATATTGATAAAGTTTTATATTATGATTTTATTTTTAAAGTAAGGAAAATCATATTATGAAAATCAGAAAAAATCAAAGAGTACTCACTTAGGCAACTTGAAAATTGAATATAAATCCCTGCTACCTATATAGGGGTGATAGGCTAAAAGGATATTAGCTGCACCCACTTGAAACCTGATAAAATAACCAAATATAAAATTTTTGGTAGGGAATCAAATATTTCAGTACACTCTTGTGTTTATATATATATATATATATATATATATATATATATATATATAAAAGTAGACATTGAGGTCAACACCCAACTTACACATGAAGTAAGACTGTCACTACTGGGTGTTTGTGTGTTGACCATAATGTCCATATTTATATTTACATACGGTCTATCCCTGATACTTGGCACTTTAACCCATAAATATAGCATAACTTAAAACTATATATTTATCATATATATATATATATATATATATATATATATATATATATATGTATTTATTTTGTTAAATGATTCCCCACCCTCACACAAGCCATAAAGATGCAAGGGATTACTGAGTATAATAAAAGAACAGGAAATAAGAAAACAAATGATAACAATTGACATTGCATTTAAATTTTTGAAGATCAATGAAAGCAAGAAACTGGAAGACAGTTTCACAAGCAGGAAAGGCAACAGATAAAAAATTTTAGCATAGAACTTATGGCTACTTCTAGACATTTCAACTGTAAAATGATGAGACCTAGCAACCAATAGTACTCCATATTATAATATATATATATATATATATATATATATATATATATATATATATATATATATATATATATTAGTTTATGCAAAACTAGGTAATTCGTATGGGTAGACCCAAGGAGGATGATATCCGAGAGCACAATGTAAAATTCAGAGCCGATATGTTTGAATAAAAACAGACCACTTTAAGGTTCCATGCAATAAGTTATTTCACCACAACCCCTTTAACAGGGCTCTGGATTATCAGACTTTATATATATATATATATATGTAATATATATTATAGTATACAGTGGAACCTCAGTTCATGAATTTAATTCATTCCTGAAGGCTTTTCATAGCCTGAAATATTTGCAAACCGAAACTATTTTTCCAATAGGAATTAATGTAGAGAAAAAATGTCACAGTATAATAAAATTGGAAAAGAAAAGCATTCTACAACACATGAATATATACAACATAGCGGTCGACTGAGAAATTATTCCATTCAGGTTAACTCTGTTCAGCAATGTTGTTCAAGAACTGAGGTATTTTCATCTCAAATTTTCTGTTTGAAAACTGAGTTTTTCAACATGTGAGATGTTGAAGAACTGAAGTTGTACTGCATATTAAATATATATTACATATATAATAATATGCATATTATATTAAAATTATAATATATATATTATTCAGATATATACACGCATATATGTCTATCTGTACAGATTTGGGTTCTGTAACTATTTTCATACAACAGACAGATATTCCACTCTGATTTTAGGTTTGAAGCCAGAGAGAGACACTTTGATCCTAAACGGGAATGTTCTTATATTCCAATCTTAGGTAGAAATGATACAACATGTCTAAATAATCCTGTCATATTTTAAAGGTACTCTGCAAGTAAATGTATAGTAAGTATTTGTTCAAAGATTTCTTAATGTGATGGTAATTTTATTTTTAAATTTAGAGAATAAGTAAGAAGTAAAAAGTAAGGACAATTTCTTATCAACTATGAAAGTTAAATTCCACCATGGACTGAGTGAGTAAGTCACAAAGAAGTTTTAAAGAAAATGGCATCAAAAAGAAAACATATTCATAATCAGGAACAAACAGCTGAAATTCCTTGGATACATAATGAGGAAAGAGGGTTTGGAAAGTTTAACCCTCACAGAGCATAGAAAGATAAGGGAAGACAACCACCCACTTACCTGACGAGCATGAATGAATGGATGGTAGAAGATGAGGCTGGAGCCTTACCAAAGTCAGAAAAACTGCTAAGGGCCACAAGGAATAGGAAGTTGTGGAGAGCTATGACTGGCTATGTTCTGAAGAGATATGAATGAAAACTTGACATTTTTGCTTATTATGAAAGAGGAAAATTTTTTAAATTCATCGAACTATAGTTACCATTACTTAAGAAAAAATGAAACCACCACCACCAGCACCCCACTTCCATTCCACCAAAAATTCCAAGAAATGCACAGTTTAACATCCATAGGGCACATCAAAGGCAAGAAATGCAGAAGAAGGCTTGAGTAACCTATTTGGGAGAACAAGCATTGCAAAGACAAAGAGGAGGATGTCATAAACAAGAAAGTATTGCTGAGAGCAACAAAAACAAAGGAGTCTATGAAGAATGATGTATGCCCACGCAAACAGAAAGAAAGAGAGAGAGAATGAAAATTTATGAAGGTAGGTATTTTCTTGCTTAGATTTTCTGATATAATAAATACAAAGGAGGGACAAAAGAAATGCTCTTGCCAAAGGTGAAGATAATTATTTCAATGTTGAAACTTGAAGCAAGTAATCAACAAAAATCCCAAGTAAAAAGAAATCCTTTAATTTCAATGTTTTTCCTTTTGTTGCTTTTGTTGTAAGCACTTTAAGGAAGTCAAGTACTCAGTCCAGAAAGTTCTTACTATTCACCTAAGATAGATCGGCTGAGCATGTCTGATAATTAAGTCTCCTTATTATATATTTATAGGAATTTCAATGCCTCCCATCCCTCACAGGTGAGGTGTGGAATCGGGTTCACCTGTCATCCATCCCTCTTAGAAAGATTAGCTCATGTGTGACCCTTTGAAAGAGAAATGGTAGACAGGTGGAGATATGCCTTCAAGAAATCTCCATCTCCAGTAGAAAAGAGCCTATCAATGTAGTTATCTATTAAACTATGTCAGCCAGACTGACTGATAGTTTGTCTGTCTCCCTCCCTGACCAACTACTTACCTTTATCATGTTTTCATTCACACACCATGGGCACAGATATTTGTTCTTTGATATTTGTACTATGTGGCTATTGCAGATTAGAAAAGTATACAATTGTATAACCATTTACAGGAGAAAAACAAAACCTAGATTGATAGAGTTTTACACACAAACTCTCCAATCTCTGAATTTTTAGAAAATGTACATAATACAAAACAAATATAGCACACATGAGCATGCATATGCACATACACATATTCCCTGACATGGACATTGTCTCACATGCATCTATAACTATATTCATAAAAACATATATCAATAGGAGTAGATAGGTTCACCTATTGTCCAGTTCATACTCCTCCCCAGTCTTTTGAACAGGCGTGGAGTTCCCTGTTTAGGATTAAGTTTGCAGTTCCTTCTAATGTCTACTTCAACTCTATGCTTCTAATATTTGAATTTTATTTACTATTTATATTATTTCTCTCCTCAATAGGAGTAGATAGGTTCACCTATTGTCCAGTTCATATTCCTCCCCAGTTTTTTGAACAGGAATAGAGATTTATCCCATTTTTTCTGTTTAAGATTGAGTTTCCAGTTCTTTTAAAGTCTTCTTTCGGTAGCTGTTTGCATCTTAGTAGCATTATTGCTTTGCTTGGGGCGAAATGATTGATATATATATATATATATATATATATATATATATATAATGTTCGGCTGCTTGTTTCAAAGTACATCCTACACCTATTTTAGATAACTAACCCCTGTTGCAGATGCCTGCTCAGGCATATTTATGTTTCTTCAATAACCACAGACCCAAGCTGTTGTTTATACTTTATCTATGTTGAGTGGACTTTAGTTACTGTTTCTGAGAGTGAGCAAACAGTGTGTCATAGTCAGTAGTTGAACCAAACCAGTACACTCAAACCCTTATACACGATGACTGGTGACTTGATGATAACACATCCATTGATGACTTCTAAAATTTTTGTCCATGTATTTTCACTCACAAGGCTTACGTTAACCTGTGGTTTCGTTTTCAGCCAATTCTTAATGGTGCTCTATGCTGAGATGTTTCCCAGAAAATATTATCAAGAAGTAACCTTAAAAAATCAACTATAGTGGGAAATAGTTTGAAATATTTTCATGTTTAAAATACTAATGTTATAACCAATAGGCAATGTGTCTTTTGTATACATGCTTCAATATAGGTATAAAAGTACTTTGGGCCTTGTGCCACATCTAATCTATGCTTAGAAAATCACTTTTCACACAAATTGTTAAGTAGGTTATTCAGTCTGTTCTTTCTGCTTCCAGTATGCCATGTGAGTGTCAAATTCTCCAAGCTTCTTTTCCTTATTATATGTCCAAGAAATTTCAACTGTTTCTAATTTTAAGTAAAAGCGTCATTTAATTCCTATTTTCTTTAAAACTTCCTCTTTGCTTATATGTTCAGTCATGTTTCATGTGTGAAAGGTGATAAGCATATCTTAGATGTGGCACAAGGCTAAAAGTACTGGGCACTCAGTGAAGATCAAACTCACTATTCAGTCATAATTGATCTAATCACACAAGATCACTAACCATTACACTATATTGAAGTATCCTAATAGTTTGTGTGAATGAGTGCCACACAAAGATAGTTATGGATGGTAAAGAGTGAAACATTTCTTAGAACTACAAATGACAAGAAGTTGTGGAGAGCCATGATCAATCATGTTTTTAGACGAAGAGGCATAAATAGAAGTAAACCAATATTTGCTAAGTAGTCAAAACTTTTAGAAATGCTAAACTGAACAATTGTCTTATACTAAAAATAAAATTCTTCAATGTTTCAATAAAAAATATTCTGCATTTTTCATTAAATTAAGAAAACAAGTGCAAATTCAGGACCCACATCTTTTCTTTAAAAAGCCTATAAACTTCTTGTCAGTATAATGTGCACTTAAAAAAATCTCACTTGTGGATGTATGCACAATGGAAATAATTTACATCTTGCAAAATCAGTGCGTAGCTTTCTGAAAGAACGACTTTCGTTTCGTTGAAGCTCATAAAAAAAAACTTGCCTAGAGGTTATCTTACTTTATTTACTTTGAAAACAACTCATTTCTGATGTCTCTTAATCAGCTGCAATCTGTACGTGTTTTTTTTCTGAGTCATAACACCAATTTTTTTTTTTTTGCAAGATAGCATAAGGCATTGGGGAACTAAATACAATATCACCTTGATGTTGTGGATTATTTTCCCAATCTACACAGGCATATATAGTTTCAAGTATCCATACATATAACTGAATATACACACACACATAATAAGTAGATAGACATATATTTATTTATTCATTAATATATTCATATTAGATATAATCTTTAAATACTTCTATAGAATCTTGTGAAATTACTTTAATAATATATTTTTATTTATATAGTTTACATATATAGATAATACATATTATTGTTACATAAGCAGAGTATCCTTTTCATAAAGAGAGTATAAAAAGCAGACATGAGTTGGTAGGAACATTGTTTCACCAGGAATTATGCAAACTTTGACTTTGCAAGAAAAAATATGAGCACAAATATAAGGCTATCCTTGAAAATAAGAAAAGTAAGAGTCTTTGATACTTTGAAATGCAGAAGGCCATGCATGTCCAGGTTTAGGAACTCGACCAAAAATTGTATAGAGAATGAAAATAAAATCTTTCAAATGGTAAGTGTTATATATTGCAATGAATCATAAGGTGGAAAAGAAACAGAAAATAGACAAATAACCATCTATAAATAAGTAAACAGACCTTGCTTAAGAGCTGCAAACATTGTTAAATGAAAAATGACATTTGTATCTGAAGAAACACTGGAAATAGAGCTGCAAATGTCTTTAGAAAAAAAAACATAGACATTTGAAACCCAAGTAAGAATTGGTAAATAAAATTGATATTGGCAAAGTATACTTAAAAAATTTTCAGAGATTTGTGGAGACTTGCTATCACTTAATTCTTTTCTATAATGCTCAGATATTCTGCTGCATATGAATCATACGACTATTGTATACAGCTAGAAATAAAGACTGTAGGATGGTATAATCTTATATAATTTGAATAATTATTAAATGTTGTTTGTAGCCAGTCAGTATAAAGAGATTGTAATTTCCCATTCTTAAAATCAGTTCTACCATATTTCTTGTTTGATATTATAAATGAATATATTCAAAGCAAATAAATATTTACTAAATTTGTTTTTTTTTTCCTTAATCATTTCACTACAAGCAAGGCAACAAAGCCACTATTGCTGTGTGCAAAAGAATATAAGTAAATAGAAAAAAAATCATTACTAAGGAGCAAGAACAATAATAGAAAAGGAATTAAGAAAGTAGAAGGTAACGATTGCATTTTAAGTTTTTGAGATCAAGCTTAAATGGAAAGTAAGGAAAGCCAAAAGAGAGTTTTGAGAACTTTGAGAAAGAGTTAAATAAATCCATTGAAAAAAATGCATCTCTCTTGTTTTATGATCTTTCCTTTTTTTTTGTTTTACTGTGACACTATTCGTTTTCTATACAGGTAAATAATCCATCTCTTTCAAAAACTTTGAATTTAAAATTCATCTATCTATCTATCTATCTATCTATCTATCTATCTATCTATCAGCACTGAATCCAAACAGCAATTCAGGTGAACTTGTAGGAAATTCAGTCATCTACATTTTTTCATATTAAATATCTGAACATCTGATCTGAATTCCAAACAATAATAAAATAACAATAAAGTAAAAATGGTCTGATAAATAAATCATTAGTATTTTTAAACATATGTACATGAATTCAAAAGTGTTAAACAGGATTAAAAATAGTCTTTAGTTGAGTTAAAGTCTTTGGGTAGTTGGTTCATTGAAGATTTAGAAAAAATTTTTTAGTAATTCATTCACAGTCAAAGCTGCTGTACTGGGCCAATTGTACATGTTATGAGATGAACATATGCATCTCCTGAAATGACCCACAACAAACATGATGGAGGCAGAATGAGTCTAGCTAAAGAAATGTAAAGAAACATCAAAAACCGATATATATATATATATATATATATATATATATATATATATATATATATATATATATATATATATATATATATATATGTGTGTGTAAAAAAGAGATATATGTGTATTAAAAAGTAATAAGAGTTACAGACAGTAATGCATGTGTATGAATGAACATAGAAAGTTTGTTGTCAAAGTATGAGTGAGTGAATATGAATGTTTGTATATACGAGTGTGTGTATGTATTGTTCATGGCGTTTTCCACAAAGGGAAAACACAATCTCTACAAGTGATTTACATTTTGTCATATCAGCTGAAAAGTTAGAAGAAAAAGAATAAAACAAGATATCATCGAGTTTATATAGTGTTGGAGAGTGCCTCCAAGTAGCAGTTTCAAAAATTATGAAATTAGAAAGGAGGTAACTCGGACACTGCAGTTGAAAATGAGTTTTATCTTTAGTGTAGATTCACTGACAGTATTTGTTGTTGTTGGAAAAGGTTTGTTTGAAATCACAGACTAGCTGGCCATGCTGTTGTTGTAGCTGTGCTAGAAGAAAGGACAAAGCTATGTAGCCACATCTCTTCAGCTTGTAGACAGTAGTTATCTGTAGGTTTTTATAAGAATGTTTTCTTGAAAGAAGGCTTGAGAAAAATAGGGTTTTAGTTTTCTCTGATTGGTCAGATATTTCACATGATGATGTTAATTTCTAACCAATAGACACTTGCATTTTAACAGTTTTTGTGGTATTGTTGAATCTTTTTGGAATTTTTGTAATATTGTCTGGATAGAAAATAAAGTTTGGGCTTAATATAGTATGTATATCAGTAAGTAACTGTGTTTGAAATAGGGTTTACTTCCAATAAACTCATTCCTTCTTCCCACACATTTCCTCATTATTTGCCCTAGAAATTTCAAAGGGTGTGTGCTAGATTTTTAATGTTTAAATGCAAACAGAATATAAATTTCAATCTCATATGAATGTAATATTCCAATTTTTATATAAATAAAAGATTGAAATATTAACAGACTTATTCTTGTCTGATTATCAAGTGTTGTCTCTACAAATAAATTTATTGGCATTATTTACATCGTTTACATTTCAAAAGAAATTGATTTGAGAATATTGCAAATAAACATTGAAATATTAAATTCTGTCAAATGATCAAAGATTTAAGCATATTACTCCCCATCACAAATGCAATTGTAGAATTAAATATTTGGAACTATGCTGTTACCAGCCATATTTCATATCCTGACCCTAATCCATCCACTAATGTCAAACCACAATATACCTTGTTACCACCATCATCATACTTTTTATTCCTCAAAATCATAAAATCCAATATGTTGCTGTTATTATAACAATAGAGACAACAGTGTCCAGACACTCTTGCTTCCATGTTGCAACATGGCCAGATGGTCAAAGATCAGTGACCCTTTACCATGGACAAGCAAACAGAATCAGAAATGGTGAGTTGGTGGTGGGTGCAGGGACCTGGAACTGATAGAACAGCTTAACCAAATAAATAGTTGCTTCTTAATTACATCAGACAGTTAAAATCTGTTGGGAGGATGATTACTTTACTCACTGCTCTTTATAGCTACCCACCTCTTCAACTTTGACATTTCATCTATAAAATATTTCAAACTTCTTTCTTTGTTGTTGCTGCTGCTGTTACTTTTGTTGCTGCTGCTGTTGCTTTTGTTGCTGCTGCTGCTGCTTTTGATGCTGCTGCTGTTGCTGTTATTGCTGCTGCTGTTACATTTGTTGCTGCTGCTGTTACTTTTGTTGCTGCTGCTGTTACTTTTGTTGTTGCTGTTGCTTTTGTTGCTAATGCTGTTGCTTTTGATGCTGACTTTACTTTTGATAATGTTTCTAGCTTTCAGAGATCATGCAAGTGTCTGCAGAGAATTGAAGCAGCAATCTTTGGTTAGTTAGTTGTCATGTCTTTCAGAAAAATTAACTCATCTGATTATTCTTTCCAAAAACTTTCTGGAAAATCTTTACAACAAAAACAGAACTAAAGCAAATATTGTAAGGAATTTTCCTTCTGATAAAAAATTAATGCAATTATCATTTGTTCTCCCTTTAAGTTATTTGGTTAAACACAAGGGACATTCTTCTTCTGTGTGCCATGTCTCTTCAGGACATTAGTGATCATGGCTCTCCACAATTTCCTATCCTTTGTAGCTTTTAATAAATTTTATATTTTTCTGGTATAGGCTTTTCTTGAACTCAAAAGACAAGAAATGCCACTTTTTGAGTCTTCCAATAATCTAATAGGTTTTTTACATCATGCTGAAACTTTTATCGACCTTA
The DNA here is from genome assembly GCA_903632075.3 of Acanthosepion pharaonis. Classification (NCBI taxonomy): domain Eukaryota; kingdom Metazoa; phylum Mollusca; class Cephalopoda; order Sepiida; family Sepiidae; genus Acanthosepion; species Acanthosepion pharaonis. Next base: position 276,185 of record CAHIKZ030001082.1, on the reverse strand, counting down.
ATGTTTTATAAATAGGATACATCTATATTATATTTAGTAGATACATTTATTTGGATAGATATTCCTGTCTCAGAAATTAGACCTGCTGGCTTCATCTTTTTTATGTGCTTTCAGAAAGTTTGTGATCATGGCTTTCCACAATTTCCTGTCTTTTGTAGCTCTTAATAAATTTTGATTTTTCCTTACCTTTCCAAAACCTTGTTCCACTATTAATTTACTCAAGATTGCTATTTAAGTTATGCATTGATTTCCTCTGACCCTTTTGCCTTCAATCGATCATGTGAGTTTCAAATTTTCCAAGCCCTCTTTCTTCATTATAAGCTCTAGAAATTTTAAGTGTCTCTTCCTGATTCTAAGTATAAGTGTCCTTTTTATTTTCTCTAGAACTTCATTGTTGCTCACAAGCTCAGTTTATGGTATTCTTAGCATCCTTCTGTAGAACCACATTTCTGTTGAAGTATTTATGCAATTAAACAATCATATTTTGCTACCTTTTTAAAAAAATTCACCAAGAGAAACTTACATGGAAGAGGAAGCCATAGTTGTTGAGGAAGTAATTAAAAATTATATGAATACAAAAAAATTGCTACTACAATTTACCTTGTTTTGTGTTTTAACTGAAAACCATCACACCACCCTTACACCTTTCTTGTATATATATATATATATATATATATATATATATATATATATATATATATATTTTTAAAATTTTATGTATTGGAGAAGAATTGAGTTAAAGCTCTTATAGATATTGAATATGAACATTGAAGTCAACACCACATGGTGACTGTCTTTTTTATTCCTCAAATGATATTGATCATGAGGTGTGAAACTGATAGTCACCATGCAGTGTTCTGCTTTATTCTCACACTGATTATATATATATATATATATATATATATATATTCATGTTTACCATTTACACCCATTTATGCACTCTGTTTGTTCTAACAACCACGGACAATTCCAACAAGATAATGCAATGTCCAAGTTTCCCAGCAGGATTGGTTTAAGGATCATTCTGGAAATTTCTTATGAATGGTCAGGCAATGTTCATCTGACAGAAACCCAAGCATTTATAGGATATAGTGGAGAGATCTATTCACACACTGCACTTACAAATATTATGAAACTGTAGACAGCTATCAAGACAACATGACTCAACATCTCTCTAGAAGTTTTCTTGACAACCAATTGCGGAATAAATGTCATGCTGAATTATTACACTTTACCAGGCAAGTGTGTTTTAGGATCAATATTATGTTATATATCCTATAACTTTTGGCACATTAGTGAAAATATCTAGATATTTTGAAAAGAAATAAAATTGCAGTCCTTTTAAAGATAAATTATTCTTTTTCAACTTTGAAATTCAGTTCTAAAAAATATTTATTTTTATTTTTTTGTTGGTGTAAATTTCAACCAACTGAAGTTGCTTTTACAGTGCCAAAGTGAATTGGCAGTATTTTAAAATTTCTTGATATGAAAGGAAAATTAAAATATTTTTCAGCAGTTGAAAAATTTGGCTTATTTGATGAAGTAGAAACATTTCTTTCTGTTTTCCTTACTTATATACAATATGTGCCTGAAAGTGTGTCTAATGATTTTGAATATATTAGAAACTGGTTGTGGGACCTGAATTAACTTGACAATCCTTCAGAGGAAATTGTATATACATATGACTAGAGACTCATAGATGGAGATACTCATTTGGTAATGAGGCTCTTTTGAGTGGGCATGTGTACTGTGTGACCATTATATTCACATGAATATAGAAGCTATTTAAGTGAACATGAAGGCTGTGAGGGAAGATACAGTGAGACAAGTTCCTTTTTTCAATAATATTAAACAGTGTGATCAGTTCTGGACGGAACTCATATTTTTTTTTTAATTTGGGGTTGGGGGAATATGGGGTGAATATAGTGGTATATATTGAACTATACTATGAGCAAATTTTTACAATATTTATTTACATGCAAATATATATATATATATATATATATATATATATATGAAGAAAAATATACAGAAAAAACAAACAAAAATCTTAATATGCAATTATGCTGTATTAATGTTAATATAAAGTCAACATCGGATGTTTTGGTCTATTTTAGACCATCTTCAGGACATTTTCATTAAACATAATTAACATTAGAACATATAAAATTCAACATGAAAAGACAATGGACATAAGAGCACAACTAATCCAAACAGATAATTGAAATTTTTATATAAGATCAGCATTCCATTTAAATATGATCACGTCATCGTCATGTGGGCGATGTTGTGAAAACGGATTCGAAGATGATTTCCAAATATTAAAATATTAAAAAAGTCGATTGAACAATTTTATATAAACAGTTCAAGAAATCCCTTCCGTCGATCTAGGAATACGCAGAGATCAATAGGTTCTTATATCTTCATACAAGCTTGAAGTCCTCCACGTTACAAAGCAAATCAAAAATGATTTCAAAATATCAGACAGGCACGATGGAACAATTTTAAAACAGTTTGTTAATAAATCCTTTCCTTACTTGATCAATAGATTCTTATATTTTCATACAAGCTCGAAGTCTTCCATGTTATAAAGTAAATTCAGGTTTGTATTTCCAGTAGATAGTATGTAAGCAAATATATATCCATATATTTGCTTACATATATATATATATATATATATATATATATATATATATTATGCCTTTGAGGAATATAGGGTTACAAAATATTGTTGCAGTTTCTATAACAATCCAGCTTTTTAAGTGATTAGGTTGTTAGCCTCCAGCACAACCCCCAAACTGGAGGATCAGGTTTTGAGTTGTCCTTCTCTTAGACCAGTTGCCTTCCAAGGTTATAGAACCCGGTCTGCCCTGCTATTTATCCATGGCTGGGAGGAGAAGAAGAGGATTCATACCTTTCCCAAGGATATTAGCATGTAAGTGAATTTAATGGATTTGATTAGAATTCGAACTTGGTTCTCTGATTCCTCAATCCAAGATGCTATTCATTACTCCATTGTGCCTCCTATGCAATAAAAATGCATTTATATAAAATTCTATAAGTCATTAGTGGAATATTTAATCCAACATAATTTCTTGGTACTGAAAAATTTATATTTACTGAGTACAATTGTTTGAGTAAACACTCCTTTTTCTTTAAAAACTATAAATGTCAATTTCTCTGCTTAAAAACACAGATGTCTACTCAAACATGTGTCTTCACTAAGTATAACTTGTATAGTTTTTTTCTTACAGTGAGTTTCACCCTGTTGCAAAGCCACTGAAAGTATAAGGTTACAGAGTAATGCACACAGTTTATTGCAGATATATTGGGTTAATGGTTAACTCTAGACTGGAACAGGTTAAAACTAGTGATTGGGAGTTGGTTCCTGATATGTCATGGAAAGGGATATATTTGATCGAAGTAGCTAAGTGGGTTTGGTTACTGTAACCAAGTAGTACACGGTAACAGTAATCAACCAATACTTGTTGTAGTCGCAGGTAATAGGTGTAGACCAATAGGATAGCCAATGGCGTAGTCCAATGGGCATCAGCATAGACTTAAACTCTGTTGTACCTACACGTCCGTCTGTATTTATGACAGACACCAGCCAATCATATTCCAGTGAGGGGGGAACTCAGGTGTATACATATTCTATTATATCAGTTTCATAGAGCAGTGGTTCGCAAGAAGAATTTGCTCAAGTAGAATTTACTTCTTACCAATGGAATACAAAGGGAATGTGGGTGGTTCACTACAATGTGTATAGCATGGTGGGTCTTAACCATAAAGGTTAGAATTGGTGGAACTAAGGAATATAATTCATCTGAGCACTTTTCATGCAAGTCATAATAGAGCAGTGAGAGGCTTATAATATTTCATCTATGAGAGAGGGGTTGTATAACGGAAAATAATTTGTCAGTCACAAGGATGATAAGACGTTTTTGGACTCTATCAAGACTGGAAAGTGAAGACTGGGAAGCTCCTGCCCATGTATAGCAGCAGAACTCCAATTCAGGTCATTTAAAAAGTATGACATTCAGTTTCACTGCTTAAAAAGGGATGTCTACTCAAACATGTGTGTTCACTAAATATAACATGTATATTATTAAGCAGTAATGTTAAAAGGAACAAGCCATTAATTGCTTAAAAAGGACTTTATTTACACATCACATAAAACGATTGGTGGCTATAAACTTAACAACATAAAATATGAAGATAACACAGTGTTGATAGCAGATACAGAAAGGAAATTACAAGAATTTCTACAGGAGGTAGTGAAAGAAGGCAGGAAGAAAGGACTAAACATCATTTGTAAGAAGACAAAATGCATGGCTGTCAGGAAAATTAGAAATATCAAAATTGAAAAAAGTACAATGATTTAAATATTTAGGAAGTGTTTTAACAGAGGACAGAAAATGTGACATGGACATCTGAAGGGACATTGGAATAAAAAAAGATGCCTTCCAAAAGCTAAGTAAAGTATTAAAAACAGGAAAATTTTGTTAGAAACAAAGAAAAGAGTACTGAGCTGTTATATAGTATCATTCCCTATATGGCAGTGAAAATCTCATCAGAGATGAAGAAAAAACTTTAAGCAACAAAAACGTTGTACAGAAGGATACTGAGAATACTATGAACCGAACATGTGAGAAATGACAAAGTTTTAGAGAAAATGGAAGCAAAAAGGACATTTATATTTAGTATCACAAAGAGAGAGTTGAAATTTCTAGGGCACATAATGAGGAAAGAGGACTTGGAAAATTTGATGCAGGTTAGATTGAAGGAAAGTTGGTCAGAAGAAAACAGTGCATAACCTACCCAGCAAACTTAAATGCATAACCTACAAAAGTGCATAACCTACCTAGCAAGCTTGAGTAAAAGATTGGTGGAGCAAGTTTAAGGGAAATAACAAAAAGACAAAATTTAATAAGTGCTGTATAGGACAGGAAATTGTGGAGAGTCATGATCACAAAATTTCTGGAGGTACATGGCACTATTTACATTATTCAGACCATTGTCCTTATCTTTGTTGCCATATTTATTACAACGTTTCGGCTGTTGTATGCTCCGGCGTTCTTCAGGTGGCTATAACATGAGGTGAAGTAGAAAAATCAGGCGTGGCTGACCACATATGGAGAGAAAAGGGAGATCACCGCCCTCTGTGGGATCAGGTTGAGATCATAGACAAAGAAAACCTTTGGAAAATTCGTAAACTTAAGGAATCAGCACAAGCATAGAAATGAATACAATATCGGAACCAATAATAAGGAGCACCAGAGAAAAATGATAATAACAACAAAAATTGCAATATGAGCTCTGGTAAAAACATGCAATGATAATAGCAAAAATTGCAATATGAGCACTGGTAAAAAATGCTTGCTGAGACATTAGATTTATAATACTCAAAAATTCATACACATATGTCCTCAAGGCACAGTGGATAAAGGTGTTGGTTAGATCCAGTGACAGGACCCAAAGAGTGTGAGTTCAATACCCGGTTAAGTCAGTGGAGAACTTGGAGAGGGGAATTAACTGACATTCATTAAACATGGCACATGGAACTAGAACAGTCTACCCCAGTGAGTGAAATAAAGGGTTTAATTCGACATTCCAACCATGGAATGTGGCAACAAAGATGAGGACATTAGTCCAAATAATGTAAATAGTGTACATAATACCTCATCTCAGAAATATAGACAAGAACATGGCACATAAAAGAAGATGAAGTCAGTAGGTGCAATTTCACTGTATAAAAGACAGGAATATCTATTCAAATAAATGTACCTACTAAATATAATATAGATGTATCCTTTTTATAAACATTCAGTGAGATAAAAGCTTCACCATGATGAGAAAAACTATCAGATTATTGAAAAACTCTAAAAGTGGCATTTCTTGTTTTTCAAGTTCAAGAAAAGTCTGAAAAAGAAAAATATAAAATTGATTAAAAGCTACAAAGGTTAGAAAATTGAGAAGAGCCATGATTGCCAATGACCTGAAGTGCCATGTACCTTCAGAAATTTTGTGATCATGACTCTCCACAATTTCCTATTCTTTGCATCTCTTATTACTAAAGGGACATGGTGCATAGAAGAATAATGTTCCTTGTGGCTAGACAAATAACCACTGATTAAAAAGAGAACAAATGATAAGTCTGTTAATGTTTTATCAGAAAGAAAATTCCTTATAATATTTGTTTTAATTCTGTTTTTGTTGTAAAGCAACAGAAATGTGATTCTACAGAAGGATGCTAAGAATACCATGAACCGAAATTGTGAGCAACAATGAAGCTCTAGAGAAAATAGAAACAAAAAGGACACTTATACTTAGAATCAGGAAGAGAGAGTTAAAATTTCTAGGGCTCATAATGAAGAAAGAGGGCTTAGAAAATTTGAAACTCACAGGATAGATTGAAGGCAAGAGGGTCAGAGGAAATCAATGCATAACTTAACTAGCAAGTTTGAGTAAATGGATATTGGAACAAGGTTTTGAAAGGTAAGGAAAAATTAAAATTTATTAAGAACTACAAAGGAGAAGGAATTGTGGAAAGCTATGATCACAAACTTTCTAAAGGTACATGGCACACAAAAGCAGATGAAGCCAGTAGGTTCAATTTTACTGATTAAAAGACAGGAATATCTATTTAAATAAATGTATCTATTAAATATAAAGCAGATGTATCCTTTTTATGAAGTATTCTTTCTTTCTTTTTATGTGCCATGTCCATTCAAGACGTGATTGTGACTCTCCACCTAACTTTATCCCTTGCATCTCTCAACAAGTTCCTATCCTCTGCTTCCTCCCCCAGACCACATTCTATCATCCACTTGCTTAAGCCTGCCAAGAATGTTACACATTCTTTTCCTTTGTTTCTCTTTCCCTCTATTCACCCTGTGAGTATCAGATTCTCCAGGCCCTCTTTCCTCATTATGTGTCCCAGAAACTTCAGTTGCCTCTTCCTGATATTAAGTATAGAGACAGCTGAAGTTTCTGGGACACATAATGAGGAAGAAACATTAAGTTAGATAAAAGTTACAACAGGATGAGAAAAAAAAACTATTAGATTATTGAAAAACTCAAAAAGTGGTATTTCTTGTCTTTCAAGTCCAAGAAAAGCCTGAACATTTTTTTACATCTACTTCTTAAATTATCTTTATTTTATACCAGGGCATCTAATAAATCACAAAGCTCATTTTTCTGCTATCAAAACAGATAAGTCTTTTTTTTTTTCATATTTAATTTTTTGATTTGAAATATTTTATTTCTTTTTTCTGCTTCTAAGAAATGATTATGTCAGCCTCATCATTTAAAATTCCCGCCCATTTCCCTTGCACTTGGGGAAAAGAATGCTACAAATCTCTGGTTTATAGATCACTTGCTCATCTTTTCTTCAAAAGATTCCCTGACCTGTTGTACATCCCAACCCATACCAAATACTAAAACCCCATCCATGTCTGTTCACAAAGAGTTGCCATTACATTTTCTACTTATAATACCACTCCCTGTACTTGAACTAAGATAATGAAAAAAAAAGAAAGTGAGAGAGAGACATTTTTTTCTGAAGATAATTTTTAATTGCTTTTCTTTTATTTATTTAATACTGTATTATCACTTTGAAGACAATAGCAGGTGATGGAATCTGGTTCCAACAGACTTTACCATTCTGAAAATTCTGTTCATTCATTTGAAATTATCTTTACTATTTCTGTAGTCTACTGTTGACTGAAACCTACATTTAATTCCCTGCTGTCCTTCTCCTGGCTTACCTCTCTCTCTCTCTGCACCTTTTCGCTCTCTCTCTCTCTCTCTTTCTATCTATACATATACATATATTTTAAGCAATTCACTCCAAGCAAGACAGGAGTGTCACTACTAGTACACAAGAGGTTACAGAGAGTGTAAGTAAAGGAAAAAACTGGGTATTGGAGGGGTTGATGAAAGGATATAAAGAAGACTTGAGGAAGATAAAAAGAAGAATAGGGATCAAGATGTCATTTGACATTACATTTAACTTTTGTGGATTATAGTTATCAGGGAAGCAAGTAAAAGGAAGGGAGTTCCACTGTCAGGCAATGCAAGAGAAGAAGCTCTTGGAGTAGAAGAGGTGGTTACATTTAACTGTTTTGACAGTAAAAGGGTGGGACCGAGATGCTAACCTCATGGCACACTTAAATTCATGCAGCTGGGCTACCAGTAAAAATAGCTTGTCAGAGCAGATGCCATGAAAATATTTACAGAAAAGACAGAGAGAAGCCACATTACATCAGTGATAAAGTGGTTGGTGTTGAGGCCACAATGTGTGGACTGATCACATTGCATATCCATCTTTGGATTTTGTTAAGAACCTTGAGTTGAGATGAACAGCAGGGGCAACAGACTATCATATAGTTATGCAAACATACATATATATATATATATATATATATATATATATATATATATATATATATATAGTATAAGTGCATGTTTATAAACATCTCTCTCTACAGTGGTTAAAATAAGTATTACATCCTCCGCTGATTTTCTGAGTTTGCCACCTTACAAATATGAGAACGATCTATAATTTTCACGGTAGATCCATGTTGAAAGTGAGAGATAAAATATAAAAAACACTTCTAGAAAATCACTTATATTAATTTTTGAACATTTATTTCTTCTTTACTGGAAAAATAAATATTTCACTCCCTACCAACCAGCCGGTTATGTGACCAGGAGGCATACAAACTAGTCTTATTACTCAATTATTACTCCTAATCAAGTACTCATTACCTGTATAAAAGACACTAGTTCACAGAATCCTTCAATGAATCTAATCAATCTAATCTCTCCACAATGGGCAAGTTGAAAGAATTGTCTAAGAACATCCAGGACAAAATTGTATACTTGCACAAGACTGGAATGGGCTACAAGATGATTGGCAAGCAGCTAAGGTCACAAAAGAGTTGCTCAAGAAGAAGCGCATTAAGGTAATGGAGTGGCCAAGTCAGTCTCCGGACCATAATCCTTTAGAGAATCTGTGGAGGAGCTGAAGCTTCGAGTTGCCCAATGACAGCCTACAAACCTTAAGGATTTGGGGAGGATCTGTAAAGAGGAGTGGGCCAATATCTCCCCTGGGATCTGTAAAAATTTGGTAACCAACTACAGGAAACATCTGGCTTCTGTGCTTGCCAACAAGGGTTTCTTCACAAAATACTGTGTTATGTTTTACTATGGGGTGAAATACTTATTTTTTCAATAAAAAAATATAAATGTTCAAAAATTAATATAATGTGATTTTCTAGAATTTTTTATATTCTATCTCACTTTGAAGATGGACCTACCCTGAAAATTATAGACCATTCCTATTTTTGTAAGGTGGCAAACTCAGAAAATCAGCAGGAAAGAAATACTTATTTTCCTCACTGTATGTATATATATATATATATATATATATATATATATATATATATATATATATATATATATATATATATATATATATATATATATATATATGTATATATATATATATATATATATATATATATATATATATATATATATATATGTATATGTATATATATATATATATATATATGTATATGTATATATATATATATATATATATATATATATATATATATATATATATATATATATATATATATATATATATATATATATATATATATATAATATATATATATATATATATATATATACATATATATATATATATATATATATATATATATATACATATATATATAATATATAATATATATATATATACATGGTTATACATGGATATCTATCTGTAGTAATTCCTCCTCCCCGCTATCTAAGACTGACTCCATTGATTTCATCCTTATTGTATTGACTAGATTCAATTCTCACCATTCTATAAAAGTCAACTCCTCAAAACCCAATTTTGCTTTCGTTTTGGTGAGTTGGGCAAAGTCATACATGGCTAGTGCAGAAAATAAGAACCCCAAGCAGTTTATTCTTATCTTAGACTGTACTCTGCACATATACAAGCCCTGCTGTAAAGAAATAAGCACTGATTATTTAAGTACACCATATCACATATCAATATCACATATCACATCCCAAACAAATCTACAAATAGGAAATTGCATTCATGCTTTCTCTCCCAAGACCAGTTTACAGATGATGAGGGGGGGTATGCAGATGACATAGTAGTGATAATAATGATCTTGAACCAAAAAAATCAACATCCAAATGTTCCAAGAAATATAACTCAAGACAGACCTTTCCAAAACAGAAACTAGGATCTGGAATTGGAATGAAAGCAGTGATGGTATCTACTCTTAATTATGGAGACTTTCATGTGGATGTCATGAATAGCATCAAATCTGTTCAGAAATATCTAAACTGTCTGCTTTATACAACCAATTTCTCAGCTCAATGGCTAGAAATGGCATTAAGCGAGTGAAGCTTTTGTGTCTTGATAAGGAAGAGCATCCTTCTTCAAACCTGGAATTGGAATAAAAGCAGTGATAACATGAACACTTAATCCATCATAAAAATTCAGGAAATAGAGTTAGTAAATACTAAACACTTTAAATTCTTCAGTGTATGTATTAGTTATAACAAATTTAGTATAGGAGATGATGAAACTGAATATAGAATAGGCTGCCCAACAGCACAAATGAAAACATTAATATCAAAACTTGAGTCATGTTTTTAAATGGCTTTGTCAGATGGAGACTTTCAGGTAGTTGTCATTCATGGCATCAAACCTGTTCAGAAATATCTAAACTGTCTGCTGGATATAACCATTTTCTCAGGATAATATTTAAAAATGTCTTTGAGTGAGTGAAGCTTGTGTGTTTTAGTGAAGAAGAGCACTCTTCTTCAGACTTAGTTGAACTGGCACTACAGAATCACAAACAAAGAATTGTACCAGATAGCAAAAGACAATGATCCTATTTTGCCTCTTAAGTCCAATGTGCTGATAAGGAGAAGGGCAATGCTGATAGCTGGATAAGAATGATCTTAAACAGAAAATCAACATTCTTTACCAAGTGATCCAAGAAATAGAACTTAGGATAAACCTTTACAAAAAAGAAACTGTGATCTGGAATTGGAATAAAAGCAGTGATAACATGAAGCCTTAATCCATCATAAAAAATCAGGATGTAGAGTTAGTAAATACTAAACACTTCAAATTACTCAGTGAATGTATTAGTTATAACAAATTTAGTATTGGAGATAAGGAACCTGAACTTTGCTCAACACTACAAATTAATACAAAATGAAAACATTTAATCTAAAAACTCAGGTGATATTCTTAAACTGACCCCATCATAGTGGACTTGAGATTACCTTTCTGAAAAAACTATTTTAAGAGAAAGATTTTATAAATTTCAACTGATGATAGCACTAGTGGCTTGGTCAATGAATGTCAAATGTTTCCCTTAAGAGGATGTTCTGAACCTGCTAGACAAATTGTCCTTACAATATCTGATTTAAACTATATTTCTTTCTCTCATCCATGGATGCCATCTTACCATGAGAAGCATGCAGCGTTTTCTTGACCTGAAACATGAAGGACTTGACCACTTTCTCCAAGACATTGTGCTTGTTAGTTAGTAACATGAGCAGAGTGCTCTTTAACATTTCTTGTGCCAGATTGGAAGCTGTCATCTTAATACACTTGAAAGAGAAATTGTTAAAATTTAACACATGCCATTTCAAAAATTTTTGGTCATCATCCATTAATGGTCTATTAAAGCCATGATCTCAAATAGTTGAGGCACTCTCTCTCGAAATATATATATATATATATATATAGTTTTAAAAACTAGGAAACCATTGATTTTAATATTAAAAGTCTCTAGAGCCCTTTCAGCCAACATCTCATCAGGAGACAATCGTTGGATAAGCGAAAATGAATAATAGCGATATTGAAGAGCAAAAAGAGGGGAAACACACTAAAATAACGAACAAGTATATATACTTGTAACGAGGGAAGGGTTATCGTGTAAATAAATAGCGAGGGACAGTTAAAATAAAATATCCCCCAACAGATTCAGAGACCTTATAAATTCTTTCTGCCGGCAGAGAGAAGGTTTTCTAAATCCTATACAGACCGATTCCAAAATCTTCAAATGATTATTGGAATCGGCTGTATGAATAATTCTAAACCACTCTTTTTTATACAACTTGGCACAAGCTATATTCTCAACTAAATGTTGAGCAATAGCCGATTCCATATTCATGGGGGGAAGATAGCATATTCTATCTATCTTATGTTGACTATTTTGAATGATTCAGAAAAGTTCAAAAAAATTGGTCCAGTTGAAACTTGTGACAACACGTACAGAAATGAAATTAAAATTCAGAAACGTCTATTATACTTGTTTAGAAAAGGTTACTTTTCTAAAGAGACTTATGACAGGATTAGACCTTCTGGTTCCCTTAGACCAAGGCTTTATGGTCTTCCAAAAGTTCATAAGAAGGGCGTTCCATTGAGACCAATACTTTCAATGATTGGTTCATCCCAACATTCTTTGGCTCAATGGCTTCTGCAGGTCATACAACCGGTCCAAACATTTTTTGCTAAGCATTGTATACCTGATTCGTTCACGTTTGTTGAACGCCTACAGGCCATACAGTCTTGCCCTGAGACTGATTTTATGTGTTCCTTTGATGTGTCCAGTCTATTTACTAACGTACCATTGAGGGAAACTATTGATATCTGTGCAGACTTTTTATACGAAGGTAACATTGCTCCACCTCCTTTTCCTAAGGATATATTTATAGAACTCATGATACTATGTACTAGTTCGGTGGAGTTCAGTTTTGACAATATTATGTATAGTCAAGTGGATGGGGTCCAGATGGGCAGTCCTCTTGGCCCTGCATTGGCTGATATTTTTTGTGGGCTACCATGAAATGTTACTTTTCGGCAAAAGTGTCTAAACCATTTGTTTACGTTAGATATGTCGATGACACCTTTGCAACATTCTCTAATAAAAGTGAGGCTGTTGAGTTCTTTAATGAGCTCAACTCCTTACACAATGGTTTGTCTTTCACTATGGAAGGGGAGAAAGACAACTGTCTGCCTTTTTTGGATGTTTTTGTTGAACGCAGTAGAGGTGGTTTTATTACTAGCATTTATCGTAAACCCACCTTTACTGGACTTTATTTGAATTGGCGTTCATTTGCTTCTGCATCAAGGAAAATTAATCTCGTTAAAACCTTGGTGTATAGAGCGCTTAAAGTGTGTTCCCCTATTAGATTGGACCATGAATTTGGGAACATTAGGGAGATTTTCCTTAGTAACGGCTATCCGGGGGCCCTTATTGACTACATTATAAGTAAGAAAACTAAGGAATTTCATTCCCCTAAAATCCAGGGGCCTTCTAAATGTCCGATTTATTTGAGGATTCCCTGGATTGGGGATAGTGGTCAGGGCTTAATTAAGCAGGTTAGCAAGTTGGTTTCCAGTTGTTTCCCATCAGTTGCTTTACGTAGCATTTTTCAAACTAGGTCTGCGTTTCCGTCTTTTCGCAAGGTTGTATTGCCCTACATCAAATTGAGTAATTTAGTATATGAATTTAATTGCCAGTGTGCTGCTGGTTATGTGGGGCGTACAACCTTGCATTTGGAAACTAGAATTAATCAGCACGTTCCTTCCAAAATACGACTTGGTAAGATAGATAGAATATGCTATCTTCCCCCCATGAATATGGAATCGGCTATTGCTCAACATTTAGTTGAGAATATAGCTTGTGCCAAGTTGTATAAAAAAGAGTGGTTTAGAATTATTCATACAGCCGATTCCAATAATCATTTGAAGATTTTGGAATCGGTCTGTATAGGATTTAGAAAACCTTCTCTCTGCCGGCAGAAAGAATTTATAAGGTCTCTGAATCTGTTGGGGGATATTTTATTTTAACTGTCCCTCGCTATTTATTTACACGATAACCCTTCCCTCGTTACAAGTATATATACTTGTTCGTTATTTTAGTGTGTTTCCCCCTCTTTTTTGCTCTTCAATATCGCTATTATTCATTTCGCTTATCCAACGATTGTCTCCTGATGAGATGTTGGCTGAAAGGGCTCTAGAGACTTTTAATATTAAAATCAATGGTTTCCTAGTTTTTAAAACTATTTATAAATTTTGTACCTCCAAACATTTGTTTATATATATATATATATATAGTCAAGGAGAAAATCCAACACTCGTGGCCTGACAATTGCATCCAGCATGAAACAGCCTGTTGTCTCTGAATGTTGACTTCAATGTTCACTTTTATATTTATATTTACATACACTCTATCTCTGATGTTGAGCACTTTATCCTGTAAATATAGCACACCTTTAAACTATATTTCATCATACACACACACTCACACACACATATATATATATATATATATATATATATATATATATATATATATATATATATATTTATTTCGACAAAGAGTGTGATAGGTAAATTGTAATTGTAGCTCTTTTATATTTTTAACTTCATGCATGCATGTTGTTTGTTTTTAATTTTGTTGACTGCATACTATAGTAGAGTCAGTTAGGCACCGTCTGTGAGAAAAAGAGCACCATGATGCAATTCGCTCCAGAAATTTGAAAACGGCATGCTCTACTGCTTGGCATTCATGTCAAAAGTTCCAATATGAACATTTCAGGGTGTTTGAGTATCAATCTGAAGACAGTGCAGAGGATTTGGAAATCGTTGGATGAGTCTAATAGTGATTACAAAAGTACAGCACCTAGGTAAAATCAATCTGATTATTTTGATAAGAATAGAACTCCTTAATTTGTTGGTGAGGACCTCATACTCAACACAGAGGTTTGCACAGTGTGCCTTGAGGAGGTAGTGCTGCCCTGGGTCATGAGGGTGGCTGCTGGAAGACCCTAAGCCTGAAAGGAGGACTCTGCACCATGTCACACAAGCAGGAGAAACTAGTCATGGCAGTCAGACAATTTCTGCAACAACATCACCCCTTTAATTTAGACACCAAAATCCCCAGGTTGCAACTTGCTTGATTATTATATGTGGGGCACAGTTGAGAGAGAGAGAGAGAGAGAGAGAGAGAGACCAACAAAATTCCTTATAACAACAAAGATTAACTGAAGACAAATATTATGACAGAATTCCCTAACTGAAACAAGTCCAGAATAGTTGCAGGAGATTCCAAAGTTGTCCGGAGACCATGGTTTAGACAACAGTTTATCTGTTGTGCCATATATATATATATATATATATATATATATATATATATATATATAATTGTTTCTCACCTTCTTCTATGTAACATGTTCCTTTAGGATTTTGGCAGTCATGACTCTCCACAATTTCCTATTCTTTTTTAGCTCTTTCTTATCTCTTGTACAACTTGCTCAAACTCTCTAGGTAGGTTATGTATTGTTTTCCTCTGTCTCTCTTGCTTTCAATCTAATCTGTGAGTATAAAATTTTCCAATCCCTCTTTCCTTCTTAGGTGTCCTAGAAATTTCAACTGACTCTTCCTGATGTTAATTGATAACTACATGTAATTTTTGGTTTTTCAAATTTTGGTAAAGGAAAAATTTATTTAGTACGAATCGATTAGGATGTTGCAATGAGCAAATAGGTCTAATTAAAATTATTATTATTAAAAATATTAGTAAAAAATTGAACTGATAATTAAATTAATATTTTTCCTGTTAATTTTTTCTTAAAGTTAGAAACATGTAATATTTGTTTAACTTTCTGGATGACATCTCCCATTTGGCTGCCACCCAGGTTTTTATCCCCACCCTGCTTATAATGTCAGTGAAGTCAAATATCACTAGCACTTGGGCAGCAAAGGTGTGGCATCTAAAATAAACTATGTGTAAAGAAAGATCTTCAGTGTGTCTCTTGGTGCCTTCCATATGGCTTTGTGATTCCTTTCAGCATGCTATTTTGACATAGCACTCATGATTACTCATCTTGATTGTGAAAACAATTTAGCAAAGGAAATTCTGCAGGGTGGGTCACCATGTTCTTCTGGAAAGAGCTATCTTACCTTTATCTAATTCTAAGACAGGAAATTGTCTGTGTGTTCTTCTTATGAGAAATCTCTGATTTATGTTTCTGAAGACATCCTTCAGCAGTAAATATCTAAAGAGGTTAACAGGAACAATGGTAAATTCTAAGATTTGTTCTCTTTTTGAGCAACACTAGGCT
>CAHIKZ030001082.1:250000-255000 GCA_903632075.3 Acanthosepion pharaonis | reverse complement strand
TAACAGATAAAGAAAAGATGTGAAGCAACAGAAATGTGGTTCTACAGAAGGATACTAAAGTTTTATAGAAAATGGAAACAGAAAGGACAATTATACTTAACAGTGAAAAGAGAGACTTGTAAATTCTAGGGTGCATAATGAGAAAAGAGGGCTTGGAAAATTTGACTCTTACAGGATATATTGAAGGAAAAGTGAGAGAGGAAAGCAGTGTATAAACTACCTAACAACATTATGTAAATGGTAGAACAGGGATTAGGAGAGATAGTGTAAAGAAATTGTGGTGAGCTATTATCATCCACTTTCTGAAGAGACACAGTATAAAGAGAAAGACATGAAAATAGGTTTCTTAATAGTCAATTGTAGTGATGAACATAGAGTTATATGGAATGGATCTGATGGCTACACTAGAGGTAAGGTTCTTTAGTAAAATAGACAACTGATACAATTTAAAAGACAATACAGGGAATGCAATAATATTTTGGGATAGTAATTTAGGCACTAAAATTATTGACACATTCAAAAATAGATGATAGTATAAACATAAATGCAGAGAATTATTTTAAGTTCTTGGACAAGATATTTTCCAAATGTAGCATATCCCAGCCAAGAAAGCACTTTTTAACTTGACAATGGCATCAAGATAAGTACAGAGTATTATTTTAAATTCTTGGACAAGATAGTTGTTGAGTGTTGCAGGTCAAAACCAATAAGCTTTACACTAAAGAGCATCTTCATAAAAGACAATTATCTGTCACATTCAGCAAAGCTGACTATTGCCTCCCTTGACAAAAAAAAAAAAAAATTTCAAAGATACCAAATTAATAGAATGTTACCCCGGCAGATATTAATCTAATAGAACATTTTGTGGGTATCATTAAAAGAGATGTATATGAGAATAGAAAACAATATTGAAACAAAGAAGATCTCTAAGAACCAATAAAAACAATATTAAAGTCAAAAGAGTAGAAAATTTAACAAAATCAGTGAAAGAAAGACGAACAAGTTAAAGGAGCCTATATTAACATGAAAAGTAATAAAACAATAATTTATTCAGGTATATTGGTTATTGTGTTAATCAAATATATGTTTTTTTTTACCAATAACGTTTGAATTTATTTGTAAATAAAAATTTATGTTGCACTTTTTTGCCAGCTTAATGAAAAGCAACACCCAGAAAACAAATAAACAAATTATCAATATTTTTAATAAATCTACATTAGTCTGAAGTACACATAATATATTGCATATATGGATATATTTTTAAAGTATTTCAGATATTGATAGGTTAAACCAATTTTATTTTGATCACATTGATTTGCATAATAAAATCTAACAGTATATACACACACACATATATATATATATATATATATATATATATATATATATATATATATATATATATATATATATAAATGTATCTATATATATATATATATACACACATATATATATGTATGTATATATATATACACACACAAACACACATATAAATATACATAGATGCATATATATATATATATAGAAGTATATATATATATATATGCACACACACATATATGTATATATATATATATATATATATATATATATATATATATATATATATATATATAAGATGAGAACGAATAGAACACAATTGCAACATTCATTTAATCTTGAAGAGGGCTCAATACAAAGTAGAGCAATATTTTTTATTTTAGTATATTACCTTGAAAACATGTCAAAATTGCTACACAATTGCAGTTGTGTTTTGATGCATATCAATGCATCCCATCAGGTGTTTGTGAATTACTGGTGAGTGAATAATTTATCTATTTTAAATTATTTATTTTATTGCCTGATGAGATTTCTTAATACACATTCAAACATGACTGCAATTGTGTAGTGATTTAAACATGTTTTCAGTGTAATATCCTAAAACATATATATATATATATATATATATATATATATATATATATATATATAGGGATAAGAACAAATGGTGTATAATTTCACTGTCTGTAGCATTTAATTTTAATTTTTTTAAAAGTGCTCAATATAGAGTAGAGCTTAATATTATTTATTATATTAGATTAAAACAAAAACGTAATGAAAATTGCTACAAAATAACTTTCATGTTTCAGCACTAAGTTATGCTTCTTCCATCAATGGTAAATAACTGGTGAGGAAACAAGTTTTTTAGTTTCAAAGTCAGAAAACCCCCTCTTTTATTCTGCTTTTAAAATTAAATATTTATTTTTATACTGATCCTTCCCAGTTCTCTAATCAGTTTCTTGATGCTGAGATGAAATTCATCAAGAAGGAGCCAAAGTTTTTGTTAACCAAAGTACTTTTTTTCACAGATTATCTTCAGGGGTGAATTACAAAGGAAAACTTATTTTAACTGTGATAAAATTCAAATTCTGTTGTGATGGTGATTTTTTAAAAAGATGTACACACGTGTTCGGTAATTATTTTAAGATTTTAAATTTATCTGTTGTAGGTATGGGAATTTTTGCAAAACAAGCATTTCAATATAAGTGGAAATTGGTAGAAATATAAAATAGCATTAAATGTTTGTTATATTCACTTCAATACACTGCTGCTACACTTGTAATAAATTTTGTTGAATGTTGGTTGGTTGATCTTGATATAGAGGGCCTCAAGAATTTGAAGGTTTTTCTTATTATTTTCATGGTTTTGTCAACAAGTATCAGTATAAAACTGGATACAAAACGTATATATTATTCAATGAAACACACACACATATATATGTGTGTGTGTGTGTGTGTGTGTGTGTGTGTGTGTGTGTGTGTGTGTGTAATAAATTTGGGTATGTAATTCCAACAGAGTTATAAGTTATTGACATATAGAAAAAACGTTCATAAAAGTATGTTTCGGAAAATAATATCCAATAATGCATTTCACCTCTAATGACTTCATCAGATGGATAATGAAAAGATGTTGTTATGTGTGTATGCATTTCTGTGTGTTTAAAATAATTAAATCTTTATTTTTCCCAAGTTGGCATTGCTTGAGGCTAAAAAGAGAAAGAAAAATCGTTTAATATTTTATGTTCTCTGCTTTAAGAGACCAAGTTTTGAGATGGAAAATCCTTCAGAATGGGTAGAATATATATATATATATATATATATATATATATATATATATATATATATAGATAGATAGATAGATAGATAGATAGATAAACATTTTCCCTATATTTTCCAGGAATATATAATTTTTGTCAAGAGATAAAAAATGATGAGAAGTGAGACCCATTTGTTGATTTCTTATCATTGATCAATGAAATCTTCTGGCCACAGATATTCAATGAAACACGCTATCGGATGCTTTGTTTTTTCCTGAAATTAAGTATGTCTAGACTTCTTTTAATTCCCTTTATTAGGTCATAAAATTTTCTTGTTATCATCATTTTTTTGAATGGATCAATATGTAGACATAAAAAATTCCTAATTTATACTAATCTGTTTTATTAATCTTTTTTACTGATTATTTGTTATAATATCATTGTATGTATTGTTGTACTAATATCATGTACTATGACTATAGTTAGAAATTTGAAACCTGTTTTTCACCAGATTAGGTTAATGATTTAGTCTTTTGAATAATGTTATTGGTAGTTTTATCATCAATCTGAAATTCAGTAAAGAAAAAAGAGTGCTTAACTGTTATGCAATATCAGTCCTCCTATATTGCAGTGAATGCTGGACAATCCCTTCGCAGATGAAAAGGAGACTTAAGGGAACAGAAATGAAGTTCTACAGAAGGATGTTGAGATTACTATGATTGAAACATGTAAACAATGGTGAAGTTTTAAGGAAAATGGGAAAAAAAGAACATTTAGAATCATAAAGAGACAATTGAAATTTCTTGAACATATAATGAGGAAAGAAAGTTTGGAAAAGGAAATACTGAAGTCATACTGAAGGTAAGAGGGACAGAGGAAAGCAGTGAATAACCTCCCTTGTGTAAATGATTACCAGATTAGGAAGGAGAGTAAAAATACAAACCTCACTAAGAGCTACAAAGAACAAGAAGTTGTGGTGAGCCATGATCACCCATCATAGCACATAGAAGAAGACAGTTATTCTAGTTAAGTATTTTTCTTAAATTGAGAGTCTGGAGTACATTTGAATTTGTGACAGATTTTCTGAATATAGAAAAGAATGACTGATTTTGTATATCTAAGCTTAGTACCTAGACAGGCAATTTATAAACTTATTAGTGTATTAGTAATAGAAATCTTATTCTATTGTATAAACCAAATAATTTAATCTACTTCTTTTTCACCCATTCTCTTTTATTTGCTTCTTTGTTCTATTTCTAGTCAACATCTCTTTGTATATATATATATATATATATATATATATATATATATATATATATATATATATATATAATATTTATTAATGCCTGATGATATGTTTAATATACATTGAAACATGATTGCATTTGTATAGATTTTTACATGTTTTTGATGTAATACCCTAAAATAAAGAATATTACTCTACTTTTTATTGTTTTATTGAGCCCTCTTTTAAATTGAATAGTATGAACATCTGAAGTGGATTCTATTCATCCTCATTACATGGATACATACATACATACATATATATATATATATATATATATATATATATATATATATTTTGGTAGGATTCATGTGTTTTGTATTCCCTAGCTTTCACGCTTTTGATGATTGCAAAAGCGTGAAAGCCAAAGTCACAAAATCACATCAATCCAACCAAATATGTTAGCTCTATCTCTGATATTGAGTGTCTTCTAATAAGTACCCCACATATAATATATAAATAATTATATATATATATTTATTTATATTTATATACACACACTTTTCACATTTATATATATATATATATATTATACTATTCAGAAAATATGGATATCTATAGTATAAAAAATGAACGACAATTCTCATTTAACAAGCACACCTGTCTGCAAACTCACAGGACCTACTTGTTTATATTGCA
>CAHIKZ030001082.1:245000-247500 GCA_903632075.3 Acanthosepion pharaonis | reverse complement strand
CAAACGGGACAGAAAATAGCAATTGTCATTGCATTAAAATTTTGGAAGACCAAACTTGAATGGAAGGCAAATAGCTGGAAGAGTATTCCACAATGGGGAACTGAGAGAAAAGAAACTGTTAGCTTAGAACTTATAGTTAAATGTAAAATGATGAGATCTTGCTACCCATCTAGTAATGTGCTTAAATTCATAGAGTCTAGGTACCATAGAGGAGAGTTCATCTGGACAATTACCTTGAAAGTATTTATAAAAAAGGAATAAGGATGCTACATTACAGTGGTGGGGAAGTGATTGAAGTCGAGATGCCAGCTCAGGGCTGATAACTGATTCTTCTTTGGATTTTTTCAGGGATTCTTGAATGTATAGCAGCAGCACCAGACCATATGTGGCAGCAATATTCTAAGCCTGGAGAAATAGTAGACTTGTGGACATATAAGATTCTGGTGAGAAAAACTGTCTCCCATAAGCCACTCAAGGTAGAGGGTTACTAAATGAGGTTGTTTTATGGATGTAGAAGGGTTGATTGGTTTGGTTAATTCATTTTTTATATCTTATCAACCCTCTGCAGGTTATTTAAACCCAGAAAATATTTTTAGATTGTGAGATTTTTTTTGAGGTAATAATGATTTAGTGATACAAGTCTTACTAATTAACCCATAACTGGGGGAGAAGAGCCAGTTTCATACCTTTCTCAAGGGTATTTTGCATGTAAGTGACTATAAGAAAAAGATCTGGAACCTATCTGGAAAATTGGAACCTATCTGGAAAATTGGAACCTATCACTCCAATTAAAAATTCCGAGTCATTACCCATTAAATCATCCTCATATCTAGCCTTACAGTATCAGTATTTCCAAGCAGTCACCCATCTGTTTATTAACAAGTTTTGATGCTGCTTAACTTCAGTCATTTTGCAGGTACTGGTGTTTCAATGTGATATGGTTGTAAACCTAGATGTAGGCTGGAGAAGACTGAAGTAATTGCAGATTATGAGACTATGTACAATTGGTAATGGTTAATCTAAGACTTGAAGATATTAAGAATGCAGTGTCAGAAATCCATTCCTTAAAGTAGGGGATATAAACAAAGATATGACAGTAAAAGCTACATTCATGGTTTCTGTTTTAATTTTAAATATATATTAACAAGTTAAATATTTTATAATTTTTACTTTATACAATTATTCCAATAAGTTGCATTTTAAATAAAAGGTGAATGCATTTTTGAAAATATCCAATATAAATATGGGGAAAATAAGAAATGATAATATGTTATTTTAAAACAAGGTTTTTCTAAACAGATTCCAATTTAGATGTTTACAAATGACTATTTCTTTCATTATTTCTTTTCCAATTCCATCAACCTACCAAGATTTATTCTCCTAAATCCTATGGAAAGAAGTAAACTTTGGTAAACATTGACAGTAGCAAAATATCTAAGATAAACTCTATCTACAAGAACTTTATACATTTTTGCTAAAAATACTCAGAATAAGCATTTAGAGAAAAAAAAAAAGTTAAGTACTTGCTTTTATCTTATTTAGTCAAAATAAAAAGTGTAAGTTTAAACAAAAGCAAATGTGTATATGTCGATGTTTTTCAGAGACTAACCATTTATAACTGTACATTTGTTGGTAAAATCATGTCCATAATGAAATGTGAATCACAGATGAACATGTATGTGTAAGGAAATAATTATAATAGCTGGCCACTCATATTCAAGGATACCCATCTACTAGGGTGGCTAGCCAATCCCTATCGCAGATGCTCACTCAGGCACATTTGTGTTTGCTCAACACCTACAGAGCCCACTTATGGTTTATACTGTAACTATGCTGAGCAGACCTTGTTACAGTTTCTAGGAGAGAGCGTGTCATCTAGCGTGATCAACAATTTGAACAAGGCCAGCACGCTCAAGCCCTCAGCCATGATGAATTATGGCTTCCTGCTAGCACAGCTATCAATGACCCACAAGACTATGTCTACCCAATTTTATAAGATAAAACTCTTAAATGACGTTTTGTTCTGGGAAGAAACCTCTTCAGACTAATAACACTTTGCCTCTGTATCCTTAATGGTTTTTATATAAAATTGTCAATATTATTAACTGTATTTCTCTCCTTGCCTCCTATATATATATATATATATATATATATATATATATATATATATATCCAAGTATATAATTGGTATATACGGAATGAATTCCAATAACCAACAATTACTATTCTTAAAAGAGAGCTCAATACAAATATATATATATATATATATATATATGGGTGCGGGTTTTTCAATAAATATTTTCATGGTAATTGTTCTGATGAATTTTTCTCTATGAAATCTAGACTTTATGAATTTAAATGGAGTATTAGATTGGTAGCAAGATCTCTTCATTTTTACAGGTGAAATGGCTAGATGTAACCCTAAGTTCTATGCTAACAGTTTCTTCTATTACACATCTTACTTGTGGAATTCTTTTCCAGCTTTTTACTTTGCAGTCAA
>CAHIKZ030001082.1:142500-240000 GCA_903632075.3 Acanthosepion pharaonis | reverse complement strand
TCATCTTCTTTAATTATTTAATTCCAAAATTTTATTTTCTTGTGCGTTTCGGGAATCTTTTTCTTTTTTTTTCCAAAAATTTATTGCTGGGAATTTTTTTTTAAATGAATTTTTATATTTTGATTTTTTGACCCTAGTTTGATGATTCACTATTTGCTCATAGCTGAAACCCTAAAAGGTTCTACCACTCCAGGACAGGGTGGATTTGAGAACAACAACAATTAAAAAGTAGTTCTATGCTCCTCAAAATCTCCCAAACAGTACCAAAGAGGGTAGATCATTAGAACAATGTATAAAAAAAGACAGAGCAAAGCCAAGTGATGGCAGTGTGAAAATGACTGCAGTTGAAATGCCAGTTCAAGACTGATAACAACTACAGACCCTTCTTTGGATTTTTTTGAGAATCTCTACATGAGAATTATGTGACAAGTAAAGTCAGTATAAATTAATGCATATATATACATATATATATATATATATATATATATATATATATATATATATATATATATATATATATATATATATATATATATATACAGTGTGTGCCAAATTATTATCAAGATAACTTTTTTTTTATAATATTTCAAAAACTGTCCAATCAATTCACAGAAAATTTTCACACAATATTGGCAAAACACTGACCTGCACAATCACTGAAATTTTCGATTTGATCTGCGCAATGTAAACAAACTGGCGCCATATTTGTTATCAGCACAGTCATTTGAGTGTGCCAAATTATTAGAAAAGTGTAAGAATTTAGTAAAACGATGGGCCATAAAAGCAGTTTAAGTAATGCTAAAAAGAAAACTGTCACCTCAAAACTCTCAAAAGGTAAATCAACCCTAGAAATTTCTGAAATGATAGGGAGGTGTCATCAAATAACAAAAAAGTTCACCGCCGACCCTACACAAGTATGCAAAAGGGCAGATAAAGGAAGGCCAAGGGTTATTTCACATCATCTAATGTCACAACTTAAACGAGGGTCCACAAAGAACCCTGGACTTACCAGCCAAGAGCTTTTCAGTCTCATTGGGGATCCTACTGTGTCTAAAAGTACTTGGTGTCAGTATCTGAGGGAAATATCAACAACAGTCAAACCTGTATCAAAGCCTCCGTTGACAAGAAATCACATTCAAAATCGATTGAAATGGGCCAAGGACAATATGAAGATTGACTTCTCTAAAGTTTTGTTCACAGATGAAACTCAAGCAACACTTGATGGGCCAGATAGATGGTGCAAAGTCTGGGTAATGAATGGACAGAATCGCCATCAGCGTTTGAGACGCCAACAAGGCGGTGGAGGCATAATGATCTGGGGTGGTATTATTGGAAAAACATTAGTGGGCCCCTGGAGAGTACCAGATGGCATCAAAATGGCTTCTGATGCATAAATAGCATTTATGAAGGAGCATCTTGAACCGTGGATGAAAAGGCAAAGAGTTGCCTTCAGAAGGGCCATTGTTTTTATGCAAGATAATGCTCCCTGACATGCTGCTCACAAGACTACTGAATATTTGAAACAGTTAGGCTTCGATGGACCTCGAAAAATGAAGTGGCCAGCAAATTCTCCGGATTTGAACCCAATCGAAAACCTTTCGAGCATTATGAAGCGAAGACTGTACGCCAACGGACGACAATTCAGGGGCAACGCTGAGTTGTGGGAAGCAATTCTTGACATACCTCGCAGCATTACAGCAGATGACATCCTACAATTAACAAATTCTATGGATCGTCGACTTCTTCAAATAATTTCAAAACAGGGAAAGCACATTTCCTATTAATTTGTTTAAAACTGTGCCTTTGTTTGAATCTGTTATTATTTGATTGATTATCTTATTTATCAGCTTCTTTTGATCATAAACATTCAAGTGCAACATTAATAAACGTTTTGTGTACTCAATTCTGGGAATTTTACTAAACCTTTCTAATAATTTTGCATGCTCAAATGACCGTGCTGATAACAAATATGGCACCAGTTTGTTTACATCATGCAGATCAGTACGAAAATTTCAGTGATTGCGCAGGTCAGTGTTGTCAACATTGTGTGAAAATTTTGTGTGAATTGATTGGACAGTTTTTGAAATATTATAAAAAAAGTTATCTCGATAATAATTTGCCATGCAGTGTATATATATATATATATATATATATATATATATATATATATATATACACATACACACACACACTATATATATATATATATATATATATATATATATATATATATATATATATATATATTTAAATTTACGAAAAACTTTATAATCCATATAGGGTAGACCCAAGGAAGATGAAATCCTAAGAGCTCAATGTAAATTCAGAGCTAATAATTTAAAAAAAACAGACCACTTTAAGGCTCCATTGTAATAGTTTATTTCAAAGGACACTGGATCATCAGACATCATTTCCAAAAGATGAAACGAAAAATGAAATGAAAATTTACACTTAAAAATATATATATACACATATATCTATATAGTTTTATAAGTAAATGGAGCATCTACACAAATATGTATATACATGCACACACACACACATATATATATACATATACACACTTACATATATATATATGTACACATACTCATACATATATACACAAAAATATATATATATACATTTATATATGGATATAAACACATTATATATATATACACACATGCATGTATACACACAGACATAAATATATATATATATATATGCACACATATACACATACACATATATACATATACATACATATAGACACATATATATATATTATTATACACACATACATATATATAAAGTAAAGTCAGTATAAATTAATACATACATATATATATATATATATGTATATAAAGTGAACATTGAAGTCAACACTCAGAGGCAACAGGCTGTTTCATGCTAGACACAATTGTCAGGCCGCCTGACAATTGCACCTAGCATGAAACAGTCTGTCGCCTCTGAGTGTTGAAGAATGTACAAAGAATATTTATATTTACATTTACTCTATCTCTGATAATGAGCACTTTATCCTATAAATATAGCAATTCTTAAAACTATATTTCTTCATATATATATATATATATATATATATATATATATATATATATATATATATATATATAATTAAAATTAAATATCAAACACTTAAAATCCATAGATAATAATTTGTATTTCATGAGGCGTTAAAAACACCTCTCAATCTTTCAAGGCCTACAAAGAACTTGTAGGTATTGAAGATTGAGAGCTGCTTTTTTCAAGCTCTCATGAAATAAAATTTTACCTTGGAATTTTAAGTATTTGATATTCTTTAATTAATAATAATTTTGCTCTGTCTTTGACATAGAGCTCTCCTTGGATCTATATCCTCCAGGAAATTCCATACAGATTACTATATTGTATTATTATTATATATATATATATATATATATATATAGTTACATGACAGTATATGTGCTTTTTTATACATCTGTATATATGGTGATGTATGTGTATATTTGAGAGTGGATTAATTAATTATTAGCTGAATGAAGGCTGGAGAACCCAACAGGCAATTGTGTTCACAACAATAAAGATGAGTACAATAGTCCACAGATGTATAATGTAAATTATTTGGTTAATATTGATCTGAAAATTTCACTGTATAATTTCTATTATTAATATTTACTACTGAACAATTGCATTGACAAGGAAGGAAATTATTATGAAAAATCAATATTTGTTGGCTAAAATAAAGTATTTTTCCCACATTAGGCTACAGATTGAATTATTTGCATCTACATATACTTCTACATAATAATGGACTCTACCGTCGGTTTTGATGTATGAGGATCTGACTACTTAATAGATTCTGTTATGAAATTTTGTGTGATAATCTTAAGTATATATATATATATATATTATACACATGTATATGTATGCCTCTATATGTGTGTTTGTGTGCATACTAGGGGGTGCTGAAAAATTATCACCCTAATCCACCAAACAGAATCAGAACAAATGACTAAATATTGGAATTATTTTGGGATGAGCTTCTTGGTTAGGTTAAAAACTTTTCAGCACCTTCTCGTATCCATTTAGAAGTATATTCATGTGTGTATATGTATATATCTATAGAGGTACATGAATTTTTGTGTGTGTCTGTGTTTGGTTGTGTGTGTGTGTGTTCAGACTGAGAAAACCTTGAAAAAACAAAAAAACAAAAACATATCACCAAAAAATCAATGGGTTGATCTTTGTTAATTTTTGTAGTTTTCTTTTACTTATTTTTGTTTTTCTTCCTTTTTCTACCCCACTCATCATCCACAAACCTGAACTATCTCCACCAACTCTGATTGCCAGTGATGATTAAAACAATAATTACTATTTGGCTTGTGGCTTTTCTCTTGCATTGAACACACTTCTTCAGTGCAAAGAATAATAACAAACCTATCAGTTCACTACAGTACCTTTTAATTACCAAATAATACAACTTCTACAAGATCTGCCTCTTGCTAGCTAGAAAGTCCTAACAACCCCATCAATTCCCTGCTTATATGGGGGACTTAACTATTTTATAGTGGTGATGGCTATAGGAAAGTGAGGTGTATGGGTGATAAAAATCTATTTCAAGTTCTCAAACTTTTGCTTGGGTCATGACCTTTGTTCAGGTGAACCTGACCTCTTGCCAAATGGTTTGCTTTGACATGCCTCTGTCATTGAGGCACCCTTACTAAGTGGTAAGTGATCATTTTCCAGTCACTAGATTTGTAGAAATCACTACAACACTGCTAATGTACTTATTTAAATGTCCTTTATTTTTTTTTCTTTTAAACTCACTCCTGCTTCTCTATTAATTGAGGATGAAAAGTAACTCTTCTGTTCCTCAACCCATCAATTAATGGTCAGTTTCCTAGGCATTATTTCAACTAGCAATAGCATATTTAAACCTTGGAAAAAGTGTCACAATTAGCAAAATCTACATTATATCTTTATTTGTTTATGTGACTGAATATCAAATAACATTTAACAGAAAGATAGAAATACAATTTTTGTGGTTTAATTTATTTTCTTTTGAATCTTTCTTTCTTTGGCCATTAAAAAGATTAGTAAACAATTACAGCCAATAAAACCATGATATAATTTCAGTTTTCATGGGATTTTTATGACCAATAAATTTTGTTGGGTTGCATTTGAATATATAAGAGTATACTAATTAATAAAAACCCTTCAGTAGAAGTAAATCTTTTATTATACATATATATATATATATATTATTATTATGTTTAAGCTTTTTTAAGTCTATTTCATCTTCTAAACATCTTCTGACATCTCCTAAAATTCTGAGATTTTATTTACTATTTATTTATTTATCCACAACAGGAGTAGATAGGTTTGCCTATCATCTGACTCACACTTGTCCCCTGTCTGTTGAACAGGAGTAGAGGTTTATCCCTTGTTTTCCTGTTGAGGATTGGGTTTCCAATTTTATTCTGAAGTTTTTTCATTCTCTTCCACTGCAAGTTGCAACTTGTATCTTAGTGAAATTATTGTCATGATTAGGGTGAATTGATTTAAAAAAATATATATATATAAATTGTCTTCAGCTGATTCCTCTTAGTTTTAGTTTAATTTTGCCATTTATAATTTTTTGTTGCATAAAGAAACAATAAAGTTTATTTAGTAGTTAATACTTGCCATGAAAAACATATTCTTTGTAAATCTGTTTCTTTTTGTTGAACTTTACATGTTGGTATTGAATAAGGTTTGTCCTATTATATCAGGATCATTAATGAGTCTGTAGGTAATAGGGTAATTTATAAAGACAGAATGTTGTCAGTGTGTTTTAGAAGAGCATTGATTTGTATGTATATATATATATATATATATATATATATTCATACATGTTTCATTAAATAATATAGACAAGTGTTGTCTATTTATTTTATGTAAATTCTTTTCATAACGTCTGATAAGCTTAATAACTTTATCATTAAATGAAGAAAGAAAATCACAATAGTGATACATATTTTTTTAATCCAATCTAAGCTTTCATGTATACTTAAACATGAAAACAATAAACAAAAACTGAAAATTCTAAAAACTATATACATAAAACAGTTGAAACCTAACCTGAACAAAATAAACTATGAAACCTCCACAAATATTCTTAAATGCCTATAATTGGTAACAGAAGCCATTGGTTTATACCAATGGCTTCCTATACTTAATACTTCTCGAATTCACTCTCACGTGGTCATGTGTGACGTCATGAGCTGCAGTGCGATTTTCGCTTCCAGCATCTTATATGCACGTATTTATTGTTGCTTGGAAAACATCCATGTAAACAGAAACAGACTATCATCACATTCTTGTCTGTCTATTGCTTAATATATTTTACTGTAATTGTCATCTTTGATAATGGCTTATGTAAACTGAAAGCTTAGACTGGATTAAAAAAATATGTATCAATATTGTGATTTTCTTTCTTCATTTAATGATAATGTTATTAAGCTTATCAAAGAATTTACATAAAATAAATAGACAACACTTGTCTATATTATTTAATGAAACATGTACGAATGAGAAAAAAATGCTGCCTAAATACACACAATTTAAATATATATATATACATATATATGTACAAATGTAAAAGAACGAAAAGAATATAAATTCAAAAGTTCATAAGAGTAATTTAAATATATACATATATATATACACTCACATATATACACACAAACATACACATGCACACACACACACACACACATATATATATATATATATATATATATATATATATACATTATTGTAGGATATTAGATCAAAAACATGTAAGAAAATGCTCCATAAATGCAATCATGTCTTGATGCATATTAACACACCTCATCAGGTGTTAGTAAATAACTGGTGAGTAGACAATTTTGCATTACATATATATATATATATATATAAACGACACTTACATATTATATTAAAAAGCACAATATATATATATATATATATATATATATATATATATATATATATATATATATATAGAGAGAGAGAGAGAGAGAGAGAGAGAGAGAGAGACTGGGTAGATGTAACCATAAGTTCTATGCTAATAGTTGCTTTTATTACACTTCTTGCTTCTGGGAAACTCTCAGCTTCTTGCTTTACAGTCAAATTTGATCTTCAAAAATTTAATTGTAATGTCAATCATTATCTTCTTTCTTAATGTCTCTTTTTTTATTGTTCTCATTCTTTAATAATGTTTTTTCTTAATATTTTTCACATTCATTTGATCCTTTGTATATTAGTGGCTTTGTTACCTTGCTTAGGGTGAAATAACTAAAATAAAAATATTTTTTATCCAAAGCATTTCTGTCAATGAGAAAACGAATTGTTAAGTATGTGAACTCACTGTCACATTCAGTACATATTTGCTCTCTGTCCGGTTAACTGTTGAAGTGACAAATAGTTTTGACTTCCTGTAATGACTCTGTGTATCCATTTGCAGTCAATAAATTTGATTAGCAAACAGTAACTGTACTGCAGAATAGAGTTTTTAAATTACTTTTATATATTCAAATTGATGGAAGAGGTTTATGAATTTGAATAAAGTCTGCAATTATTCTAATTAATCTACTTTATTTTCTGGTTTTGTATGTATAAACTGTTACTAATCTGTGAAATTATATTCTGAATATGATGTGGATAAACATTAAAATATTAACAGAATTAACCCATATAATTTATTATTAGTATTTTTGGTAAAGTTACTCAGCTAAGATTTTTAGAAATTAGTATTTTTATACTAAAAATTTGTGAATGGCTATGATATGAGATATCAACTAACCATAAACTTGAAGATTGGGTAAGTAATCCTCTCAGTAATCTCTTCTACATTGAAACAGTTCTTTGGAATAAGTTGTCTGAGTGGAACTTTGTCTTTACCAATGGAATACAAAAGAAATGTGGATGATTTGACCCTGTGTATGCAGCATGGGAGATCCCAGCTGTGAAAGTTTGAAATGATGGAACTATGGAATATAGATTGTCTGAACATTTGCTGTGGAAATAGCAATAGAGTAGTGAGAGGCTTGCAGCATTTCATCTTTAGGAAAGGAGTTACAGGGTGAAAAATAATTAATCACTCACATGGTCATATAAATCACTATTGAACTCTGTCAAAGCTGGACAAGTACCAGCCCAGATATGGTCACAATATCCCATTTCTGGTCTGATTTGACTCTTGTAAAGCTAGAGCATTGTAGTAAGAGCTAAGTACATTGTGAAGTGACTCAAAGGACTGACCATTATTCCAGCAATGGTACTAAATATATTAAAACATCAAACAGGATATTATTTTCAGAAAATAGAGGCCAAGATATATTCTGATTTGATCAATGAAATAAACTGATAAACCATTTATTTAGAATGTTTATTTTTGGAATGTGACATAATAATAATTGTTTAATAGGCTATCTTAAGTTTAACCAGAAAATTCCTCTTTGTAATGATTCAAAGTGCTGCCAATGATGTTATCATTTTAATCTCTCAATCTGGAGTCAACTCAGCATTATCTAACAGGTTCTTCTGTTCCAGTCGCCAAGGAATGCTAGTGATATGTAAAACCAACTTTAAATGCCGGGTTTCATAGTCTGGTGACCAAATCCTAACAAAAGATGCTCAGGTACTTCCTTGACTTGTTTCTTTTATTATACTTTTACTTCTCTCTGTCTTTTTTTAATTGAAGCAGTATTAAACATTTCAGACATAGAACTAACAATAAACACACCTCAAAATGAAAAAGAACAACAACCAAAGAGAAAGTGAAGAGAAGGAAAGGGAATGATCTACAATTGAGGACACACATGTAATTGAACACATATATGGTCACATATGACAATTGTAAAACTCTTGTAGACATTCAGTCTTAATTGTTTTCATCATAAAAGGCACTGAAACTTTTGTTGAGATGTCACTTAAGATTACAGGATTATGCAATTCTCAAAAACGCCATTATTTTATGAGAAATAAGTTTAACAGACTCCAAACAGAAAAACAGGTTCAAAAGGTAGAGACATATTAGGAAAAAAAGCTGAACAAAAACTTAAAACTCACAGAGAATGCTAAGTGGTTCCTGCCCCACAAAAGAATTATTATTATTATTTTTATTTTCTTTGATTTCTGGCATTTACTTATTTCTTTCCGGGTCCCGCCTAGGGACCTAAGGTTAGAAATGGCAGCATGACACTTTCCACTGACAAAAAAAAAAAAAAAAAAAAAAAAAAAAATTACATAGATAAAGCCCTTCGTAAAGTGTGGGCTGTACTTGTCAGAACAATTTTTTGTATCTCCTTGAGGCATGGACTTCCAGGAATCCCTTCAATTAATCTACTGCAATCTTTTCCAACCAGTCCTAGGGCTCCAACTACAACAGGAATTGTTGATGTTCCCATATGCCACATTTTCGAGATTTCTATTTCAAGGTCCTTGTATTTTGACAGATTTTTGAATATCTTCAAAGATACATTGCAGTCAGTTATCAATAATGAGGCACCGTTTTTGTTTGTGGTCTTTAATAACAATATCTGTGCGGTTGGCTTTGATTGTTCTGTCAGTGTGTATTGTGTAGTCCCATAGAATTATAACAGGTCCTATCTCTGTAACCAGATCTGGGTGGTGTTCATACCAGTTTCTTTCAGTTTCCTTCTTGTAGAAGTTGCAGATTTTCCAGTGCAGATATTGGCCCACTCTGTCATGTCGGGTTTTATATTCAGTAGGTGCCAACATCGTGCAACCTGATACAAGATGATCAATTGTTTCTGGATATTTATCACAGAATCTGCACTTTGGGCTGACACAATATTTTAGTAGATGTGCTTGATAATTCCTAGTTAGCAAGCATTGGTCCTGCACAGCAAGGATAAAACCTTTAGTTTCTGCTTTCAACCCTGCACTACGTAGCCACTGATGGGTACTGGTTTTGTCTATGTCAGCTTGTTTGGTACAGGCAGAGCGGTTTATCTTGTCATCGCTTCTGTATCTGGTCGGTTGCATTCGTCTTTGCTATCTTTTTTAAGTATTTTGCAGTTTCAGCCGGTGTATTGTGCTGTAGTTGCATCTCTACGCCCATTTGAAACTTCATTTTGAATTTATTTGCTTCTTTCATTACAGAGTAAAGACGCTTACTACTTTCATGTTCCTTGACACATACCATTATCCAGTCTTCTGTAGTTTCCAAGTATCTTTGGAGGCCAATTGTTGTAGTTTTGTAGGACAGTTCTAGTTGAACTAATCCTCTGCCTCCTTCAGATCTGGACACATACAGACGATCAACATCAGCTTTGGGATGATGCATGCGATAGCAAGTGAGAAGCTTCCTCGTTTTGGCGTCCATTCGTTTAATTTCAGCTATGGTCCAGTTAAGGACATTAAAGCTGTATTGCACCACAGGGACAGCCAATGTGTTTATGGCTGATATTCTGTTTTTTGAGTTTAGCTCAGTATTTAGTACCAGACATATACGCCTGTAGTACTGTTTTCTTATTTTTTCCTTCATTTGGGGGTGTTGTATGCCATCTCCTTCGCTAATTTTATTATTATTATTATTATAATAATAATAATAATTTTTATTATTATTATCATTATTATTTACCTATACCGATAAAAAATGATAGGATTATTTAAGCTTTTGATATTTTATGAGTACAATGTAATTAAAAAATTACTATCCAAAGCTGCAACTAATTTGTTAGTTAAAAATGGTATCGGACAAATAAACTATGGTATTTTGTTATCAATTTTAAATCAAAACACTATTCTATCTTATCAGAAGAATTCAATATATATGCATCATCATTATGATATTATTATAGATAATGTAACATTTGCCAAATACACACACGCACATACAAATGCACACATGCCCGCACATACTTAAATACCCTATATGCTCTCATGTCATGAGATTTTCGAGGACCTAATTTTGAAGCTAATTTTAAAGGAGTTGCATCATAGACCAAAATTAGGGTATTTACTGCTGGTCCTGGCTAATGCATTAACCATACTATATATCCATTTAGTGTAGTCAAATAAGCTTAAAAATTAGGTCTTTAAGGGTCACATGACACACAAGTATATATAGTATATTCTTTGGAAAGTTGAAATTTTTAAATATGGTAACAGCATGTGTAATGGTTATTGGTAGTTAGAAAGATAATAATTTTTGTATATATATATATATATATATATATATATATATATATATATATATATAAGAATAAAAGTCCAAAGTTACCTCATTAGATAAGAGCTTAAAAATCTAAACATTTAAAGAATAAAAGAAGAAGAAGAAGAAGAAAGAGAAAAAATAGAAAAAAAAAAAGGGAGAAGAATATAAAGGAAGTAGCAGAAGAGAAATTAAATCAACTTCCCATATCATTATAGTAGAAGTGGGTGTATCTAGTTTTAGTCAAGAAGATATTTAAAATAATTTATAATTTAAATAATTTTGTAATTTATATGCTCTGTAATAATAAATACATTGAGCTCTTTTTATGGATCAGTTTAAATATTTTATATTATTAGGATTCACTTGGATTATCTACTAACAGATTGTTACCTGCATATATATATATATATATATATATATATATATATATATATATACAAAAATTCTATGTGACTACAACATAGCAGCTGATATCTCTCCTCTGACCTTGTTTGCACAGGTCAGAGGAGAGTTTCTGGCTTGTAACATTCAATATCTCCAAAACTACTGAATTTACTTCAATCCTGATGAAGGCTTGTATTTCTCACTGAAGCTCTTTGCCTGGAATGTCTGTTGGGACTGAACCTCACACCAATTCTCAAGTGGAATTTCTATATATGATCTAAACACTTGAAAAATGGCTGTATTATTCCAGAATGTACTGGATAACTCCTGGCATGCCTTATTGCTACAAGAGCCAGATAAGACTAAAAATGGACTATTGTTTGGTGCATATGAGCTGAAACTGCTCAGTTCTTACTAGCCTCGATCAAATTCAAAAGTGTTTGCGTGTCTTTATGGATAACGAATTGTTTCAAAGCTTCAACAGCTTTCCTGGGGATGAAACATTGCTAGCTTCTTGCTGTTCTAACACTATTCTCATGACAGATGTTTCAGTGAATTAAGTTCCTTGTTTTCAACCATCTACATTCACAGCTGGTACCTGCCATGCTGTGTACACTAAGTCAACTCATTGTCATTTTCTTCATATTCCTTTGATAAGGAGGTAGTCCCTCTAAGACAGTTTCTTCACCAGAGCTGTTGCAATGTAGAATGGACCTTGCTTCCCTGTTCATGACAATCTTAACCTCTTTAAGTCAAGGGTCAACTATTATCTATCTTACATAACCTCATAATATGCAACTCTTGCTCTCTCCCTATATGCCCTCATCACATCCTTACCATTCAGTAATGCTCTACCATGAGTGGCAATTAAGACTTGTATTGTGTGAACAATTGTAAAACAAATTTGACATAACTAACTGTTGTGGATGAAATCCAGTCTCAAAATGAATGACAAACACAGGAATGAAATATAGCAAATAAATGTATTGATGTAATAATACAGTTAGTAGATCCAGAAATGCAATTAGTAGCAATAATAATATATATACAGTCTAGGAAATTCAGTATCGAAGTATTACTTCCTTCTGAGTCTATGTGCTCACAACTGTGACTCCTACAAAGTGGTTATATTACTCTCTCACTGTATCACTGTATCAGTGTATCTCTGTCACTCTCGGGTATTCGCCAGCAGCAGTACAAGTACACACTAGGTGAGTCCACTTGTATAAAAAAGGAGTGGACCCCTTAACACTAACACAAGACCATAACACTCAGTCCTGCAATTCTGCTAGAATAAGATGTTGCAATTAAGATGGAAGATGGAAAAGAAGAAAAATATTTCTAAATACGACCAGATGCAACATACTCCAAAAAATATGTTTGCATAAAAAACAACAAAGGAAGGAAAATTTATCAAAAACATGAACTTTAGCTTTTTAACTTGTCCTTTATAACTTGGCCATTTTAAAGACTCTGTATAATAGTCTAAGAATGTTAGTAGTATTGTATTATGGGTGGTAGCATTGTGATTTGGTATTGGCTGTGGTTTCTTTTCATATCAAATCACTTGGATTGTGTTCCACATACCAAACAGGCTTCAGACACTCCAGAAATATTGAAGAATGTCGTACTCATCATATCATGAGGTTGGCAAGCTGATATTCTAATCAGTTCCTCCAAAGATACAGGCTTTTATTCTATGGAAATTGCAAGGGAAAATTTTATCATAAGCTGAGTGGAAGATATTGGTTTAGTTATCTTCTGGACTACTTAACACTTTGGGCTTTTGTTTTCAAAGCATTATCTATGTTGAGAAGCACAGGATAGAACATAGAATTGCATACAGAGCATATATATATATATATATATATATATATATATATATATATATATGAGTGTGTGTGTGTGTGTGTGTGTACGTGTTTCTGTATGTATGTATGGTATGGTCATACATATATATATATATAGTGGGATCTATACACTTCAAAGAACTGTTTATATATATATATATATATATATATATGTGTGTGCATGTGTGTGTATGTGTGTGTGTGTGTGTGTGTGTGGATATGCTTATATCTTTTCACTTATACCAACATATTTACATATACATCTCTGCTCTAAAATTCAGGCTTACTACCATATCCCATTGACACATTGGTTCTCATACAATTACCAAAGTTAAGCAACATCAAACATCAGTAACAAGATGGGTGACTGTTTGAGAATTCCATATGCTGTAAGCTTGGATGTATGGTATAACGATTAATTACTTGGAAGTGAAAATCAGAGTGCTGAGTTCCAATTCCAATCAGGTTCTTTATATTTACTTATGTGCAAACATCCTTGGTAAAGTTATGAATCAACCCCATCCCCCCAGCTATGGATTAATTAATAGAACTTTTATCAATAAACCATTATTATTTTCCAAAAAATATTTTCAGGATTTGAATAACTTGCATAAGGTTGGTAAGCTGTAAAAATAAATTAATCATTCAATCAATTTAACAGATAAATAACACACACAAATATACATATCTATCTATCCTAGAGTTCAAATGTTTGAAGTTACCCACAGAATTAACATGGGTTGAACTTGAGAGAAGATTGAAAAAAATATGAAGAAGAGTTCATAGAGTCATTGAAAAAAGAATGAAACCAATTATAAAACTTATACTTTGAGAAACTTTTGCAACATATGCCAAAAAATTGTGCTGTAGTAATCACAGCTGAAGGAGGATATTTTGACAAGAGTAATATTTAATCATAAAATTCTTTTTAACTTTTTGTCATAATAAAATTTATAAAAAAAATCATGTCTCACTTCTTTTTTAATCAAGTATAATAATTTTCTTTATTTATAGTACAAAACAACTACTTTTTGGGACAATTTAAAAATTACCAGGAGTGGACTGAAACTTTTGAACTATAATATATATATATATATATATATATATATATATATATATATATATATATATATATATATATATGAATCCTAGACTCTTCTGAGGAGTATATGGTCACTCTAAGAGTAACTGTTATGATGTCTGGAGCAAGCAGATTTTTATGGGTTGCAGTTGATAACCTCATGCTGAAGCACTTTTAAGGTAAGAGTGGTCCTTCCTTGAGACTTTTTGCCAAACAGGGCTTGACATTCTAATATTCCCTGATATTAATTCCTAGCTGGGGGAGGGGGAGAAGAGATGGATTCATATAGATATTCACATATATATTTATATATATATAAAACGCACACAGGTATTCAAATACAGACATTGATATTTGCATCTAT
Source organism: Acanthosepion pharaonis (assembly GCA_903632075.3). Taxonomy (NCBI): domain Eukaryota; kingdom Metazoa; phylum Mollusca; class Cephalopoda; order Sepiida; family Sepiidae; genus Acanthosepion; species Acanthosepion pharaonis. Next base: position 225,130 of record CAHIKZ030001082.1, on the reverse strand, counting down.
TTAGGTTTGCACACACACACACACACATATATATATATATTTATAAAGAAGTAATGAATTTTGCATCTATTAAGCTGACAGATTTTATCACTTTAATCATTATCTTAGTGGGCACCCATATTAGATTAGACACTCTGCTTATTTTTTAAACAGCATATTTATTTATTTTTGGTGGATGGCCTGAATATTCAAGTAATTTTATTAAAGAAAAAAAGGGGATACAGGTTCAAATCCTGCCAGAGAGTGCATATTTTTCTTTAATAAGATTTGTAAAATATTCAGGTTAGTAGATAAATAAATAAATATGTTGTTTAATGAAAAAACAGAGCATCTACACAAATATCTACTAAAATAAGTTTTATATATATATATATATATATATATATACAGTAGCGTCCAAAACTAAGGGACAAAATTTTAAAACCTAATATTTATTAGAATAACAACTGTGAAAAGCTGTCAAAATTTCAGCTTTTCACAGTTGTTATTTTTAACAAATATTAGGTTTTAAAATTCTATCCCTTAGTTTTGGACGCTACTGTATATATATATATATATATAGATAGATAGATAGATAGATAGATATGGATTTTTGTGGATTCACATATCTACTCATGAATGTTCTCTTATCTGTATTTGTCATTATGTATATATGTAAATTAATATAAGTATGTGTTATGGTAATTTACCCATGCATGCATGAACTCTCCCAGCTATAAATAGGAGCAGGTACTGCCTTTTTGGAGAGGAAAGTTTCCAGCAGTCAGCTCTGAAAGTCATACCAAACATTTTTGCTGTAACACCCTCATTTGTATATGTTTGTATTACTGTTTCTGTTAATATATTTGTTTAACTCAATTCCTCTCTTTGTGTCTTTATTTCGGGCCCTAACAAGGCCGCAACAGTATGAAATATGCAATTATGTATAAAGATAAAACAAGTAGATACATTTGAACTCATAGAAATATAATTTCACAGCCTCCGTGTGTGTCATGGACCATCAAAAGTGAAATCATACCTATTTACTTCTAAAATATATCTTCCTAGTGTTCTCCAGCAATTCATAATTGGGTGTCAAATTTGTTAGTCAATTTTTTTCTTCCTTGTATACAAAATATTTTTACACTTGGCTTTTTCTGTTTCGGTATATTTGATTTTTTTTTTAACTATTCTTTGAATCTTTGACTCCAAATCATGCCATCTCCTTTCTCTAAATCTCATAGAATATAAATAAAAAAGATAGGTGAATCTGGTGCTTCTCTGTCTTACTGTCACTTTGATAATTCTCAATTTGATTTGTTTTCCACAGAGCATATGTAAAAAGGTTCAAGGTAAAAGTAAGGGAGGAAGGAAAGCAGATATATATTTCAAAGCAGAGGGTTATATCAATGTAAATGTACTCAAATGTGATGTAATATTCAGCAGCTGAGAAATGCTTTTGAAATTTCTTGTTCATTTTGATGAACAAAAGACAAAAAACAAAAGTAGCGAATGGAAGTGGAAATAAGGAGGTGAAACAGTGGCTGGCTTTTGTGGATAAGTTGAAGAGAAAATAGTAAGAAAAGTAAAAGTTTAGCCTGAAAGTGAAAGTGAAACTACAGACGATTCAATGTCTGGTTAAAAGGAAAAGTGGTCAGCAGGATGTGAAATGCTGCCTCAGAAAATATCAATAGAAAGAATCAGTCGAGTCACAATCCCTGATAACATTGCACGTAAAGTGGAATAAATTCTGATAAATGCTCAATGGAGATTTCCTTTATCAGTGTCTAATATTCCATGGGGGCAGTGGTGCAGAAAAGGAGCTATCCAATATGTTGGCAACTTTGTCCTAAAAGTAGTTGCAGTTGCTGGGCCACTTTATTTGAATGTATTTATCCAACTCCTTTATTGTTTTACTGAGTCTCTTTTTTTTTAATATTTTGCTTGAACTTTAGTCTTTGGCAATATGATGAAATAAAAGAAAATATTGACTTAAAGACCCAGGCATATCATATGTTGAATCAAATTAGATGGCTGATGTGTAACGAAGGTTGTACGTTGGCAGGAAAACTCTTTAACCTAAGTGGAATATAAAAAGAAGAGTTACAAATGAAACAAAAGTGAAAATAGAAAGTAAAACTCAAGCCCTTTAATAACCTTTATTATTGTTAAAAGCAAAAAATGAAATTATATGATGTAATGTTTTGCCAAAATATAGTTTGCTTATCTTAGTGATACTTCTGTAGATATTAGCACTGCATGAACTCACAAGAAAACTTCTCTAAGTTTCAGAAGATTATTACTGAATTTGGACTGATGAAAGCAAGAACAGAATAAGTAATATTCTAGACCCAAAGAAAACTTCAAAAATATTTACTGATATGAGTTTTCTGACAGCACAACTAAATTTATTCGAAACAGAGCTAAGCATTTATTTAGAAATTATTTTTAAAAAATCAGACTTAAATTATGAAACAATTGTAATGGGAGGAGAGCTAAAGTTGAGTGTTTTATTCTCTCATTTGTATTTCCCCCATTATGGGCATTATTATATCTGTGATATAATAATACTGTAGTTCACAGACAGGATGAAAGGGAATGGAAAGGCTGAAAGGGAAAAGAATGACAAACATGCTTTTTTCTCAGAGAGACTTTTATACCAATATGACATATATAAAACTAAAGGGCACACATGTCCTGTGCAGAAAAATAATATATCACATATAAAAGCAAAGCAAAGTGTAAGTAGAAACAAAAGGAAGTTTTACATATGATATTGAGATACTCCTGTACCTGGAGAAGCCATTTTTAGGACTTCAGTTTCAATCAGGTCAAGTTCATCTATGTCACAGTTGAAAATTCTATGAATGGGAAACAGCTAGTTTTGGGTTTTCCCAAATTAAGAACTGTGAGCTTGAGTTTCATTCTATACCTGGGAAAGATATATTCCGAAATTGAAACAGCACCATGGACTTGTAAGCTGCTGAGGAGGCAGAGTTAGCCTCTCTGCCCAGGCCATGGGGTGCCCAAGCTAAAGAAAGCAAACTTACTGTTTGGTTGCTGTAAACAAACTGAATTTTGAATGCTACTTTTCATCACTGTATGGAATGACTTTGCAAATGGCTGTCATATGACGCATGTGACTTGTCTCCAAGAAAAAGAGATAAGTGCCTTCTGTATACTTACATGATTATTCTTTTCAACTTGTGTCCTTACTTGTCACATCCAGTAACCCACTTAGTTGAATGAAAGCTTTCATTTCATTCTTTATTCCTTGCTTTTGTGACATGATTATGGTCCTTCCTAACAACTTCAGAACATCATAATCGTTCATAATTAGTACTTTTCTTTATTTTCTTCACTAATCTGATGTGCAATATCTGTGATAAACATTTTTATTCAGTAAACCATAACTTTTAAGTCATACTATCAATTAGAATTTGAATTTTTAAGCCTTAAATCTCTTTTCAAACATTTTAAGTTTACCAAGTAGTGTTTAGAATTTTATAATGGGATCTTTCAACCACAACACAATGTTCCTTTTAACTTCATTACATATATGTTAGCGCTTTTCTTATAATTTCCAAACATGTACAGCCAATCCTGATTTAATAGCATCTCTACAGAATATGCCATGTTGATTTTTTAATGTTTTATTTTTAGGGAGCATCTGGTTTTATCTTTGTATTCTCTACCACAGCTGCACTTAGGATGTTACATATCTTTTAATACTGGAGTAGGTCTAAGATTACTGAGGTGCCAGTATAGATTTGTACTCTTGTTATTTTACTTTTTTTCTTTAATAAACATTTCACCCCAAGCAAGGCAAGAAGCCACTAGTATGCAAGGGGTTATAGAGAGTTGGAGCGAGAGCAAATAGGAGTGATAGAGGAAAGGATGAAGAGAAGGATAGGGGATAGATCAAGGCATCTGGAGATGTCAATTGACATTATATTTGAATAGTTGGAGATTATAGCTATCAGGGAAACAGGATAAAGGGAGGGAGTTCCACAGGCGAGAGGTGCAAGACATGAAGCTATTGGAGTAAAAGAGATGGCTACATTTAACAGTTTCAACAGTGAAAGGGTGAGAGTGGGATTCCAGCCTAGTAGAACGCTTAAATTCATGAAGTCTGGGAACCAGCAAAAGCAGCTCATCAGAGCAGTTACCATGAAAGTATTAGTAAAAAAGACAGAAGGAGGTGATAGCACATCTGTGAGAGTTTGACTGCAGATGAGATGCCAGATCAGGGCCAATTACATTGCATATCCATCTCTGGATTTTATCAAGGATCTTGAGACAAGCAGAAGGGGCTACAGACCATATATGGCAGCAATTCTCCATGCAAGGGTGAATGGTTCATTTGTAGATTTGAAGGATTGACTCCGGTGAGAAAAATTTCCTTGCGCGGCATAGGAAGCCAACTTTCCTTGCAGTGGACGAAGCTATTGACTCGATGTATTTGTTCCATCTCAGGTCAGCAGTCAATGGCACAACACACTGAGTGTCTGAATTATTTTCTTTGAAATTACTTAAATTCATATTTCTTCTTTAATGAAGAGAAAATTAATAGATGTACAGAAGAAATTGCAAAAGCAGGCAGATGTTTATCTTTCTTAGTATTACCAAACATATTTCACTTTTTTTTATCATTTCTAGCATTGACTGAATTTTTTTTTTTTTTAAGCGTTTCACCCCAAGCAAGGTGGGAAGCCACTAGGATGCAAGGGGTTACAAAAAATTTGGAGCAAGATCAGATAGGAGTGATAGAAGAAAAGATGAGGAGAAAGATAGTGGATAGATCAAGGCAACTGGAGATGTCAATTGACATTACATTTGAATAGCTGGAGATTATAGCTCTCAGGGAAACTGGAATAGGGAAGGGAGTTCCACAGGCGAGCAGTGCGAGACATGAAGCTATTGGTGTAGAAGAGACAGCTACATTTAGGAGTTTCGTCAGTGAAGGGGTGAGAGCGGGATGCCAGCCTCGTCGGGCACTTGAACTCATGAAGTCTAGGAACCAACGAATGCAGCTCCTCAAAGCAATTACCATGAAAGTATTTGTAAAACAGACAGAGAGAGGCAACGACGCATCTGTGAGAAAGTGACTGTAGACGAGATGCCAGATCATGGCCAATTATATTGCATATCCGCCTCTGGAGCCTATCTCTTGAAAAATCTGATTACTGTCCAAAGTGCTTAGTCTGATATACTATTGAAATGTTGTCTGCATTGTCATGAGAGACTAAAAATCCTACACCATTAAATTTGTTAATCTCTTTTCTCTTATAATAAAATAAATGGTTATTTATTTTCAGCTGAAAGAGATTCTCACTTTTCCTGTGAGTCTTGCTAATACCAACCAAGTTCTTCAGTAGATTGTACAGAGTTTTTGTTTTCAGCTTCCTTTGAAAGTTATATTCATAAATCTTCATGTTCTTGAGTTTATTTAATGTTCAAGTCCTTGTTTTGTTTGGACACTGTCTGCTCCTGTCACACTGTCTATAGGTACAGGAAGCAATGTGTTTGGATCATTGTTAGATGATGGTCCAACAGCAAACACAATGGTACATGTTTTGTTGTCATTTGGGCTTTTTAGGAGATAATGATCAATTGAATCACTATTCTTTTTGAAAGAGACTCCCATGTGTGTGCTTCCATGAAGACAATAATCTCCTTTCTTTTATAATAAAATATATGTTTTTTTACTTTCAACTGAAAGAGATTCTCACTTTTCCTAAGAATCTTGCCATGTATCTCATGATATTTTTCACTTTCATCATCATGAGTTGGTCAAGGTTTTGTTTTCAGCTATGCTTTGAATGTTGTATGTTTAAATTTTCATGTTCTTGAGTTTGTTTAATGTCCAAGTCTTTGTTATGCTTGGACAGTGTCTACTCATGGCACACTGCCTATAGGTACAGGAAGTAATGTTTTGGGGTCATTGTTCAATTGTGATCCAACAAAAACATCATGGCACATATTTAGTGTTATCATTTTATGATTTGGAAAGCTATTGGTTAATTGAACCCATCTATTGCCATATCCTACAATCATTGACTGATCCAAAGTATCAAAATAGAACAGAGGAAAATGTGGCACAGATTCTGAAGAAAACTGAAATGTAAGAAAAGAAAGTTATTAGGAACACTAGTTTTATCGACATCTTTGTTGAAAGTATGTCGAGTTAGAGAAGTTTTTAAAGAAGCATGAAAATATATATCTTTGCATCATAGACATTTATAAATGCCCCTTCTTTAAAGGTGGATGGTTATTTAAAGTAAGAATTTTTTTCATTTTTTTTTTCATTAGAATCTTGTATTCTATTTTCATGAAATGTTATATTTTCACTTCTACTAAGTCAATTGGGAATTCAAATTTGAGTTTATAAATTAGAGCATTTTATTGTTAGAATTAGCCATCTTATTGTTAGAAAGCTGACTCTCTGTTAACTGCTTAGGTTTTCATCAGAGAATTAACTAACCTGTTTTTCCACACAGGAAAATATTACTTACCATGTTGTTATGGGACCTTACCCATAATAGCACAATGGACTATTCCATACGTAATAAATACTGCGCCTCAAAAGGAAGCAGGGAATTCAGTCTGAAGTCGGGTGACTGGCTGACCAGCTGACCGGCTGATCAGTTGAACTCTCTGCCTTTGGGCGGGGAGGAACCCGAATGAGGCTATGCTGAAGGGCGGAGTCTCTTTCAGGGAGGTAAACTGACCCTGAACCCGGGTTCAAAGGGCATATTTTTGCCCGAGCCCATGGACTCGGAGATCCCACGTTAAACCGGCCTTGTGCCACATGATGCCCTCGTGGGGGGGTGACTAAATACAGTTCAGTCTAAAGTCTGAAGTGAAGTCTGTCAGGAGTCTGTCAGTCAGTCAGAGCGAGTCAGTCAGTCGAGTCAGAGGCAGTCCGAAACAGAGTCGCGTTCAGACAATTACTACTAAACCTGATTGTTCATACTAGCACTTTCTACCTCTCTGTATATATTCTTGTTTGTAATATATCTGTGTTATTCCATATCCGTATTCGAGTTCTTCTTTATTGGTTCTACCTTGGACTATCACCGTGGTACAAGGAACCAGACCATAACACATGTATAATATGCATTTTTTCTAAAAAATTATGAGCAAAATCAGGGTTGGCATAATATGCACAGCTATAAAATCTCTTTAAAACAATGAAATAAAATAAAAATTATCATAACACTAAATTATAATAATATTCTTCTATGTCTAAAACCATTTTTTAAAATAAGAATAGGAAAGGCTGGCTGTAATGAAATTGGAGATGAACAATTTATAGGATTTAATTACCTCCCAGTCATACACATAATATATCAAATTACAAAACTGGCTTATATCTATAAGTGTACCATTTGTCGGTGCTGAGAATATTGCTGTCACATATGGTCTGGTGCCCCTGCTATCTACTTTGAGCTCCTTGATAAAATCCAAAGAAGAATCAGCAATATTATAGGACCTGATCTGCTGGTTTGGCTTCAGTCACTTTCCCACTACCAGAAAGTTGCTTCTCTGTATAAATTTCTATAAACAATTTCATGGTAATTGCTTGGATAAGCTCTTTCTTATGGAACGTAGACTTTTTGAATTTAAATGCAGTAATAGACAGGTGTCAAGATTTCATCAATTTACAGTTGAGCTGGCAAGATGTAACTAAATTCCATACTAACAGTTTCTTTTCTCATGCTTCTTACTTGTGGAACTCTCTTCCAGCACCATGCTTTCCAGCCAACTTTAATCTTCAAAAATTTAAGTGCAATGTCAATTGCTATCTCCTGTCCTCCTGATTGCTCTTTCCTCTTCATGCTTACTATTAATGTTTCTGTTCCCAATTCTTTCACACCCAGCAATCCATTGTGTTTTAGTAGCTCTACTGCCTTGTGTGGGATGAAACTGATTATAAAAAGAAAATAAGCTGAAATTTATAATTGTGGTCAGATTATCTGCTAGAACAGTTAAATCACAAAGCAAATCAAAGGAGATAGATAGATTTTGAGATTCTTCTATTTATCTATCTATCTATCTATCTATCTATCTATCTATCTATCTATCTATCTATATATATATATATAAAAGTTCAAATATCTAAATTCAACATAAAATGTGTTACTACTATATCTAGAACAATAAAAGACTTAGTCAATTCTAAACGAAAACAATTTACTCAATTACAAGTAATAATTGTCACAAAAAATACATAAGAGAAACCTCAAGGAATCTAAATATTAAGATTATATGAACACAAAAGGAATATTTTACAAAATAATGCATCGAATGCTGCATTGGTTGCCCACCATAATGAGACTGACCACAATTTTGACATAAAAAATGATACTCTGATCAAAGGAGAAAACAATTTAGTCCAATGAAAATGTCTCAAGAGTGCTCTGATCACAAGGTCATCCGCAGAAAATTTGCAGCCTGGCTTTTACAACATTTCACCATTACTAGCACAACTTCTATTATCACAGCGTTGTAATCAAACTTGTATCCTATGAGATATGAGCATTCCAGAGGAATCATGGGAAATTTGTAGTGTAAAAGCAGTAATTTGAACTTGCTAATCACACAATTCCTCTGTAGCTAAATGGTATAGCATGTCAGGTTATATGACAGTTCTGTGTAGGATACAGGTTCAGTTCCTGTTGGAGAACATATATTTTCAATGAAATCTCTTGGACATTCAGGCCAGTCAATGTTGCTAATACTATCTATTATCAACAGAGCATTTACTTAAATATTTGTATGTATAAAAATAATGTATAAACAATAAATATATTAAAATAATTGTTGGACTTAGTCCATTTCATAATATATATATATTAAACACACGCATACACACATTTTAATCTGAGATTTTTTAATCTGACATTATTTCTTATTACTATAAATGTTTGTATACATGCATGTGTATGTGTAATAAAGAGAAATGCAGTTTGCTTTTTAATTTGGACAGATTTCTTGTTTTGTTTTTCATTACAATAATTATTTTTTCAGATGACTTGGGTCATAGGGACTTTTCGAATCAATCTTTTGAGAAGTTTCCATTTATGCCTTCCTGCAGTATCTTTGGAAATTTTAAAGTCTTCTTAATTAAATATCATTCAAGCTTTAAGTTATAGAATTACATATTGAAGTTATCAGCAGATCAGAAAGATCAATACAAATGCAAAAAATGTATACTTATTTTTTATAGATTATGTAAAAGTGTCCTATAAATTACATCACAAAAAACTGTTGGAACTGCTAGGTAACTTTGACATATTTGGGAAGGATATTAGAATAATCCAGAACTTACACTGGAAGCAAACCCCCTGCATATGGATAGAAAAGGAATTCCATAAATATACAAAAATATAAAGGTGTGTAAGACAAGTACGTGTCTTCTCACTGGATTTATTCAGCCTAAACACTGAGGTGATTCTGAGACAATTAGTAGTCCTATCAGGCCTCATTATTGGCAGCCACAATTTTAACAACATAATATATGCAGATGACACAGTGAAACTACTGTGTCATCTGCATATCTTACAAGAAATCCTATATGAGTTAGTTAAAGGAAAGACTAAATATAATTTTCAAGAACATAGTATGCATGATTGTTAGCAAAAAAGAAGAGCCCAACATATAAATTACAAATTGGAGATACCAAAATCAAACAAGAACAGAAATTTAAATATCTTAAAAGCTAAGCAAAGTATTAAGAAACAGGAAAATTTCATTAGAAACAAAGAAAAGAGTGTGCAAATCTATCATGCACGTACATACATACATACAAAAATACAAATCACATACAATGCCAAGCATTCATTGGTTAATTATTCACTACTATGTTATTATAGACAATTTTCAAATAGCAGTAACATGACAATTTTGTAATCACTCTATTTTCATGTAGTCAGTTTTGTGCACTTTTGGGAGAAATGCATCACAGAAGCTTTCTTAAGTCTCCCCAAAGCTCGCTCGCTGATTGGTCTATGCCAACCCATCAGATCGTCTACACGTGAAGAATAATTCTTCCCGCACAGCAATCTGGAGCCTACAGTCACTTATTTAAGCAAGAAGTTTCTAACCCTTTTTAGTGAGATTTCAGCTGCCAAACGAATCCTCGACAGTTGAAACCATGCGCCAACCTTCTCACTAACACACACCACTCACATGCTGAACATACCTTGTATATACTCACATAATCTTTTCTTACACAGCAATTCTTTGAAGAAGTATTATTACAAGAAACTCTATGAACATTCTTCCAGTGAACTTTGGAATACTAAAATAACAGTTAAATAGAGACAACTCTTGTTTATTTCAACCTTTTCTTACTTAAATGCATGCTTTCTTTCACATCGTTGTTTGATATTGTACATCTTGTTAAATACATCTTTTATGTGTAACAATGTCTTTTGCTTATCCTTTTCTGAGTCAGCCCTGTTTCCTAATCTAAAGTTAAATTAATGTGGTGAAGTCTGCCACAAGAGTACTGAACTGTTAGGCAATATGGTTTCCTGTATTGCAGTGAATGTTGGACATTCTTAGATACAAGTCATAAAGAATATATAATAAGTAAGAAACTGTTGATAATTTTCTTCACTGGGAAAAAAGAAAATGTAATTTCTTTATAAATAAAAAAATAGCCTTCATGCAAAAATCAAAATAAAATTTCTATTTCTTTGTTCATATGGAATTTAATATTTGCATGTGTTTGTTATGTGTGTGTCTATCTGTTCACATATAAACAATTAATAGTTTCTATGTTTATTTTTTTTTAATATAAACTGTAGGGAAACAAAGTTCTTGATGTCCTTTTTTCTTTTTCTGGTCTAGAAGTATGTTAGGTAAATAATAAACATGGTTATAATAGTTATGCTCAAGTCAGCCTTACACTGATTTGGAATGATTGAAATAAATGTTATACTTACTTGATCAGTTGAAGACTATGCATTGGAAAGTGGAAAGAGGGTTTAGTTGTCAGTTGACTTGAATAAGATATATTTCCCAGTGGGGACATCTCATACACGTCCTGCTACATCTTGAAGCAAGGGGAAAAAAGAAAGGAAGAGGTAGGAAATGTTTGTCTTTTTGCAGAACTAAAACACTGCCACCTAATGGGTCATTGAAAAAGCTAAGTGGGACAATAAAATTTCCAGCTTTATTTATTAATAGCATTATGGGAAAATGTATTTCTTTTTCTTTTTTTATTCATTATTGTTATTATTATTTTATTTATTGATTTTTTTTTCATTTTCCCACATTCTCAATTTTTTCTTTGTAATCAACTGAGAAGAATCACTTGAAGGCTGTGTTTGTAGCTCGAAAATCTGGCAATATGTTATAAAAACCAATTCATAGAATTAGTTAATTCATCAATTAATCAATAATCAATTAATTCATAGAAATAATACACTATCTGAAATTGTTTTTACTTTCCAAAATATTCTGTACCTCATCTTCATTTCAACTGAAACAATTGGTGAGCCTTGTTGTATAATTGTTTTATTTTATTTTTTGGAAAATTAAAAACACAAACAAGGCAACACCTAACTTTATTAAGTTTAATCTTAATAACTTTCTTTAAAGATTTTGCTGACACCACAACAGATACCATCCATAAATATCATACGCTTACAGAATTTTGTTTTTGCTTTAGTCTGCAGAGACCCTGATAGTTTATGGCAGAAGCACATGTGAGAAACTGGTTGGTTGTTGCTGGTTATAGAATGAATAAAATGTCAAATGACAAGTGGTGACCACATGGATATCATTAGAGAAATAAAAATCTGTAGACCTCAACGAAAATAATGCAATTTAAGTGATTTTAAATCATAAAATTATGGAGAGATATAAGTACTAATAAATAGAATGGCTCTAATGTTTAAGAGTTTTTGAATTCAAACCAACATTTGCTAATATTTAAAAATTTAAATTTTTTTTCATTAATAAGGAGTTTAAAAAAATGCTAGTTTTATGAGGTTTAAGAAAATCAATTCAAAAATTGCAAATGAAAATACAAAAGAAAAAGAGGTCATTTTTGAAAAAAAATGATAGGAAAAATTTATCTTTCAAAAAAGTACTTCATTCTTATAGGAATTCTCTTTTTGTGTTTTTGTTGAATATAGTAATGGCTGGCCCTTCATATTTGAATATGCCTGTCTGCTAGAGTGGGTAACCAATCTCTATTGCAGAAACCTGCTCAGGTACACTTGTGTTTGTTGAACACCTACAGAGCCCACCTGTGGTTTCTAAGTGGACCTCAGTTACAATTTCTGGAAGAGAGCACGTTAGCTGTCATGATCAGTAGTCTGAACAAAGCCAGTACTCTCAAACCCTCGGTAACAATGACTTGTGACTTTGTGCTAGGTGAACCATCAACAGGTTCCAAATAGTTCTGTCTACCCAATTTTACTCACAAGGATTGGGTCAACCAGTGGTATGGTTTTCAGGTACTATCCAAGAGTATCTACCTCTACAGGCCGATAACATCATGAAGACACCTTCATGGCTAATCAACCATTGTGAGATTTGATCCTGGTTCTCATGGTCATAATGCAAACATTCTAACTACTTACCCACATGCCCATTATGTTAAAAAAGCAAAGAGAAAAGAGAAAGAGTTTTGAAGACAAGAAATTAAATGTCATGATTATTCATTAAATAGGAACAACAAAAATACTTTTGATTGTTACATGTCAATTGCTTAGAATATTTTTATATATGATAAAGATCCCCAAAGCCTCTCAGTATAAACAACATTGGAATAATAACAACCAGAATAAAGATCATCAGAGAAAGATTAAAAGAATAAAAATCAACAGTAGAATAAAGATCATCAGAGAAAGATTAACAGAATAAAAATCAACAGTAGAATAAAGATCATCACAACATTCATTGGAATAATGACAACAGTGCATGGTGTTCAATTTTTTTAGATAGGAGTACCTACAATTTTAAATCCTCTATAAATCAGTAAATTAGTACATGAGGAGATGTTTACTAAGGTTTTTTTTTACTTACTAAGAAATAAATTAATAAAATATAAGACATAAAATATCTTATTTAATAACCGAACATTCTGGCCTCGTAAAATATACCTTACTTTTCTGATGATCTTTCTAATAATCTTTATTCTGTTGGTTTTTATTTTGATAATCGCCATTAGCCAGCAACATAGATTAGGCAAAAAAAAGTTAAAATGTTAAGGAAAATTTATTCATTAATGAGTTAAGTTCATCATTATCCATATTATTATTATTACTGAATTATATGATGAAACCTTTCAAGAAGAGAAAGTCCCTCTGACCAGAAATGAGCTGGTAAATTAGTTTTGAAAAAAGCCTGAAAACTTTCAAATTTTGGGGGATTCTTTGAAAATTTTTTTTAATTATTTCACTCTAAGCAAGGTGGGAATGCCACTACTATGCAGGGAGTTACAGGGAGTGAAAGTGAGAGAAATTACTGGGTATTGAGGAAAGGATAAAATTGAATTGAGTTCAAGATATTGAAGGGGGCAATTCACATTGCATTGAAATTTTTTAAGATTGTAGTTTTCAGGGAAGCAAGTAAACAGAAAGGAGTTCCAAAGTGGAGGAAGTGTGAGAAAAGAAACTGTTGGAGTAGATGTGGCAGTTACATTTAACTATTTCAACAGTAAAATTGTGGAACCTAAATGCCAACGTAGTACCATGCCTAAATTCATGTAGTTGGGACACTAGGCAAAAAATCTCATCTGAGCAGTTTGCTATGAAAACAGTTATAGAAAAAAAGAAGAAGGAAACCACAACATGTCTGTGAGAAAGTGATTGAAGTTGATGCCAAGTCAAGATTGATTACATTGCAGATCCTGCTTTGGATTTTGTTAACAACATCAGGATGAATAGTAGGAGCACCAGACCAGATATGGCAACAGTATTTAATGCATGGCTGAATGTAAATGTGCAAGATGTAATCTGATGAGAAAAATCTTCTGGCATGACACAATGAACCAACTTTCCTTGCAGTAGATGCAGCTATTGATTCAATGTAATTGTTCCACTTCAAGTTAGTTGAAAACATGAGGTAAAGAAGGCATAGTGAAACACTCTCCAAGAGATGTGCATCAGCCATGCTGATGGCAACCAGGGAAGTTTATCTACAGTGGTTAGATGAGAGCAGTTTAGTTTTGGAGGCATTAAAATATACAAGCCATTTCTTGTTCCAGTTAACCAGGTCCTTTGCATGAGCAGTGGCCAAGTTAACTTTCTTTGTTTGATTTGCTATTAAGACAGAAGTAAATGGTAGTGTCTTCTACATAAATGCCTACTTGCAAACTGATGACATCAGGAAGACCATTGATGAAGATCAGAAACATTGTAGGACACATGATAGAGCCCTGGGGGACACCTGCATTTGTGTGAAAGTATGTGGAACAACTGTCATTTCACAATTTGATAGGAATGATTGGATTAAATCAACCATCCTGTAATACTGTAGCCCTGAATCTTACATAGAAGACCAGCATGCCAAACACTATCAAATGCCTTTGAGATATCTAGAGCCACAGCTTGAGCTTCACCATTATTATTGAGAGATTGATATATATATTCAGTTATGTCCATAAGCACATCAGCAGTAGATGAGGCAAAACAGAATCCATATTGTTTGTTAGAGAGTAGGTCATGAGAGGTAAGATGCTTCAGCATTCATTAAAGTCTCAAATATTTTGCCAAAAATGTAGTAGGAGCATTAGTTAGAGGGGTCAGAAGTTTCTCGAAAGTTTTTAAAAATAGGATCCACAAAGGTGGACTTCCAATAAGCTGGAATGCAGGTAGCAGTAAGGCAATTGTTAGTGATCGAACTGGAGCCAAGTTGGGAACACATTTCTTTACGATGATGGCTGGGATCCTGCCACTTCCACTTGCCTTGTGGGAGTCTAATTTAGAAATGATGTCCGAGACTAGTGACAGGCCTATGCACATATCACTCAGTGAACTATGAAAGTTCTTAGAGAAGTAGTACATCTGCTTAATGTTAAATAAAGACCCATGTCTGTTTGTGTATGCATGAATTGATAGAATTGTTTTCTCATTTGGAGATAAATCTTTTATTTAAATCAATGAGTTTTTTACTTTACAGAAACTGAAGTATCTTTTATCTTGATAATTATAATTTTATTATTACATGATTTAATCAGACTGATATCCTCATCTTTGATGTTTGTCATGATAGTGGTTTTTGCCAAAAATGGTCACCAGTTTTTTATATTGGTTAAAATTTAGTAATAAAACCAGATGCTTAATTGGAATGTTTGAGATGATTCATTTGCTTGTAGAAATGGACAAATGTAATGAATTATTCAATGAAAGTTTCCATAAAACCAGAAAAAAGTTAAAGAGAAGAGAGAATCAAGAAGATAAATGAAGAAAGAGCAAAGACATTGACGTATTGGCAGAATGTAGGGGAAAAAGAGGAATGCTGGAATAACATTGAATGAGAAATAAAAAAGAGAAATGAAGTGGAAAAGTGAGGAAAGAATTAAGAGAGAAATGTAGATAAAAAAGAAAAAGGAAGACTGTCAGAGAAAACAAAAAAAGAAAGAGAAGGGAGGGAAGGAGAGAGTAAAGGAGATAAGAGAGGATCAGATTGGGAAAAGATGTTGTAAAAGGAATACTGAAAGACAAAATAATATAAAAAGAAAAAGAAGGAAGGTTGAGAGAGTAACAAACATGATAAAAAAAGAAGGGGAGAGAGAGAGAGAGAGAGAGATAAGATAAAGAAAAGAAAGAAGCGTTGAGAAAGAGAAAAATGGAAATAAAAATGAAGGAATGAGAGAGAAAAATATTAAAAAAAGAAAGGATAACAAAAAAGATAAAAAAGAAAGAAGGGTCGAGAAAGAGAAAAAGATAAAAAGAGAGAAAGGTTTCAGAGAGAAAAAAGATTTTTAAAAAAGGAAGGAAAGAATTGAGAAAAAGAAAAATGAAAGAAAGATTGATAGAGGAAAAGATAAAAAAGAAGGAAGGTTTGAGGGAGAGAGAAAGATATAAAGGAAGGAAGGTTTGAGAGAGAAAAAAGATTAAAACATGAAGAAAAGAATAAAGGATTTAGAAAAAGAAAAAGATAGGAAAGTACAGGTTGATAGAAATAGAGAAAAAAGAAAGAAGATTTGAGAGAGAACGAATATTAAAAAAAGAATAAATAATTGAGAAAAAGAAAAAGATAGAAAAGAAAAAAAGAAAGGTTGATAGAGAGAAAAAGATAAAAAAAAAGATGGAAGATATAAGAGAGAGAAAAAAATAAAATGAAAGGAAGATTTGAGAGAGAAAAAAATTTTTAAAAATAGAAGGAAAGGAAAGAAGAAAGAAAGAAGAAAAAGGAAAAGATAAAAAGTAGTAAGGATTAAAAGCAAAATTTAAAAAAATGAAAAAGAAAGGTGTTTAGTCATTGAACACCATAAATTATTTGCTGTACCAACCTTAAATCTTCATGCTTTTATCAATTACCAATGAAAAACGAAAAAAATCTCCAAATGTCTCAATAAGGTGAAATAGATAAATGTCATACAGAATTGTTGGAATGGTTTCAGAAATGTCTTTTGCTCTTATATTTGATCACAGAGATTGATACACACAGAGATATCTAACCCAAAATTTCCCATTCATATATTTCATGTCTACAATACAAAGACAAGAATGAATTCATATGAAGTAACTTCTTTTATGTGCCATGTCTATTTATGACATTAGCAATCATGGCTCTCCACAATTTCCTGTTCTTGAAAAAGTTTATTACGAGCTACAGCTCTTAATAAACTTTGTCATTTTGTTATCTCTCCTAAACCTTGCTCCACAATTCATTTATTCAAGCTTGACAAGTAGATTATCTACTATTCTCCTCTTGTTTCTTTTGCCTTCAGTCTATCCTGTGAGTATCAAATTTTCCAAGCACTCTTTTCTCATTATGTACTCTAGAAATGTCATCTATTTCTTCCTGATGATAAGTATGTGTTCTTTTTGTTTCCATTTTTTCTAAAACTTTGTCATTGCTTATGTATTCGGTTCATGGTATTCTCAGCATCCTTCTGTAGAACCACATTTCTGTTGCTTTAAGTCACCTCTCCATCTATGAGGATGTTTCACTGCCATAAAAGAGGACTGATATTATAAAACAATTGAGTACTCTTTTCTTATATATACACATATATGCACATTAATATATATATAGTGTTAATTATAAAAGATGAATTGAAGATGAACATTCAAAGATAGTCATAAACAAACATAGATGAAGTTTAATATCATATAAGAGAGACAAGAGTATCTTAGATAGTCAGATCCACTCATGATATACAGCTAACAAACTGATAATGATGATCCAGGTTGAATGAATTGATAGATGGATTCTAGTTCTCTTTGGTTGCTTCTGGATGAAGCTACTTTTTTCCCAGAGTAAATCTTTATTTGTTCTTTTTTCTTATTATCCTGTCTGCTTTCTTTTTTATTAGATACTTTTTTATGATTGGCTGGAAAATTGAAGATGGCAGTCGAACATTAGAGCTGAAAATGTCAAAACAAACAGAGCAATCAATGGAAATGTGTATCAATCATCAATGTGTATGCGTTTTGATGGCAGCCAATTCAGAATCTAGTGGATGCAGATGAGGTATGGGATAGATGATGATGATGAGGATGTTGGGGAACAAAATTATCGCCATCATCTTCCGTGTCTAAAATGAGATGAATATAAGTCTCAGTTTGTTGTGAAATTGTTATTGAAATGTCACGAAATAAACTCAACGTGATACATGGCCACTCTTGTCTGGCCGTTTGGCTGTGTGCTTGTCGAGGGTTGGGGAAGAGATATAATGGTACAGGCAATGTGCCAGAAGAATATATACATAACTCATGGCACTCGTCCGTGTTGAGAATGGTAACAATCAAATCCTTGCATTTTGCAGGGACTTTTTTTTCTTTGTCTCTTAAGATTAGACTGAGATTTTATCGCATAATAATCTACAGATGTTTTTCTGTCTGCTTGATAGAGATGTGAATTTAATTCAAAATGGGGACAATAATAATAATAAAAACCAATAACAATAATAATAATAATAATAATAATAAATTGAAAAAGTATTTCTAACAGAAAATTTGGGTGTGTTCACTAGTGATTTTAGTAAATCAGTGCAGTGTATCATGAGAATGAAAACAATTTTCTTTCTAACAGCCTACAAGTTGGAAACTGAAATTTGATTTCTGGGTCGACTTTCAAATCCTTTTCTCTTAATAAAGAGATAAAGAGACTGAAAAATTAAAGCATAAATTACCATTTTTCGTCGTTCAGATTTTTAAAAATCTAAATGTAATATAAAGATTTTAACAGTTGAATAATTTTGTTTTTCAAATCCAGTTTGAGAGATATCAGAAAAAAAGTTAAGCACTTTCCAGATTTTTTTAAAGATATGAAAAAAAAAGTAGAATTTAAGTAATTTTAAACCCTAATATTTTGAAGCAATATTATATATTTATTTGGAAATAAATTTCATATTTGGAAGGAATGGATCAAGATTGGTTGAGAGGATATGAAATTGAGGTGGTGTGATATCAGCAAAAAAGATTAACCCTTTCAAGATATTTTTAAAAGTTTAAAAAAAATAGTTCCTAAGTGACTTTTAACTAAAATATTTTGAACAGATATTATATATTTATTGGGAAAGAAATGTGAACTTTGCAGGGAATGTATCAAAATTGGATGAGAGGATATGATTAAAAAACTGATGCACATGGTAATATTAATGGTTTCCCTATAAGGAAACATTTCGTATTAATTGACTGAGAAGTCAGTATTGTTTTCAGTTGAAATTTATAAAATCTTTCTCTTAAAACATTTTTTTAGGTAAACAGGTTTCTCAAGTCCAGTAACTTGATTTCTCTTTCCAGTATTAATTGGGGTTTTTCTTCCAAGCTTTCTATTTGAAGTGGTGTGAAATTTTAACATTGTGATTATGCCATTATTTTCTCTTTTGCTATTCATTTTAGTTCTTGCTGCTGTTGATAGTCCTCAAGTGATGTGGTTTCTGTTAGTTGGTATAGTTCTTTGCTTGTGATTCTGTAGTGCCAGGCCACAAGGTTTAAAGCTGGTCTTTGCCAAGACCCTCAGGCTTTATTCAATCAAAGTCTTTTTTGCCATTGATCTTAGGAAGTGGTTGTATACAACTGACAGTTTAGATATTTATGAACAGGTTTGGCACCATGCATGGCATCCATATGAATGTTTTGATCTCACAAGACTATTTAAGAACATGACTCAAGTTTTCAGGTTGATGTTTTGATTTAGCATCAATTTACTCTGTTGGGCAAAAGTATCTCTGATACAACTTATACTATGTTCAGTTTCTTTTTCTCTCATATTTAATTTGTTATAGATGATCCATATGTTGATGTGTCTAAAGTGTTCAGTATTTACTAATTCCACATCCTGTATTTTTATGATGGATTCAGGGTAGATGTTATCACTGCTTTCATTTCAATTCCACATCATAGTTTCTATTTTGGGAACAATTGATAGAGGATGCTGATTTAGTGTGTTCAAGATCATTCTTATCCCAACTATGAATAGCTATGTCATCAGTGTAGTCCATCTCAACATCAGTACATTGGATTCGAAAATGAAAGCAGGATCATTGTCTTCTATTTGTAAACTTGTTGGGGATGCAGTATGGAATGTTAAAATGGTTAGTACTCCTCTCGTCACATCTCTGTTTGTAAATGTGCCAGACATAGCCTAGGAATTGATTAAATAGACTGGGGATCTCATTTCCTCCTTGTTGTACTCCTAATGATACTTGAAATGTTTATTGAGAGTCCTATTCCTTGAAACACTCTGTAGAGGATGTTGATTTTTTGTTCAAGATCATTCTTATCCCAGCTATGAATACCTATGACATCAGCATAGCCACACTCATCATCAATACATTGGCCTCAAGAAGAAAGCAAGATCCTAGCTTTCTATTATACAGGATGTGATGGATAGATTGTCATCTAAATTATACAAAAATGAAAATAACAGTGACATTTCATTTTAAATGATATATTTACCAAAAATTACACAAAAATATCTTGAAATATTAAAGAGTAAATTTATTCAATAAAATCACCATGGCCTCCAAACAACTTTGGAATCTCCTGCAACTCTTCTGGACAGTCTCCTTGTTGGTGAATGCTGCTATAATCCTTACTAGACGTAAGCAGTGATGTGGTCACAGAAATTATCTGACTGGGTCCTCTTGCTTGTGTGGCATGATGTAGATTCCTCTTGCCAGATAAAGGGTCTTCCAGCAGCCACCCTCTTAACTCAGGTCAGCAACCTCCTCAAGGCATTTGATGTAGGCCTACATGTTGAGTCTGACACCCTCACCAACAAATTCTGTTCTTTTCTTATCAGAAAGATCAAAGTGAGTTTTCTGAACATCCTTACGTTTATAATCACCATTAGACTCATCCTATTTTTTTCCAAATCCTCTGCACTGTCTTCAGATTGATACTCAAACACTCCTAAATGTTTGTATTTGAGCTTCTGACAAAAAATGCCAACAAGTACAGCACGCCGTTTTCAAATTTCAGGTGAGGTGAATTGTGTTATGATGCTTTTTTTCTCACAGATGGTGCCCAACTGACTGTGCAGTCAACAAAATCAAAAATAACCTATGCAGGTTGGTGAAATTCAAAATATAATATGGTGAAAATTTATCCTTCGCACCCTGTATAATATAAAGCAAAACTAACAATAACAACATTGAATTTTTGAGGCAAGTATTTTTCCTTTTCAATGCTATTTTCAAAATATCTCTCTTGTTATTGTTTTTATTTAAAGATTTTGCCCAACATACCATCTATTTTCTTTAGACCTCTTCTATATTCCATAATCTTCAGGGGATAAAGAAAAGGATGATTTTTCATTCAAATGGAAGAATCATGAAGTTTTTAGCTTTCTGAGTGATTCTGGAGAGCTGTTTTTCCTCCTAATGGAACTACCTTGTGCCAAGCTTGTATTTTCCTGCATTGCTTAATACAGGGATTGAACTCAAACCTTAAAACCAAACAAATATAGTAGCAAGAATCTGTATCTACTTGGTTGGATTGTAATAATAATGTTTCTGGATTTGTTTATGAAAGTTTTCTACAAAAGAACAAATAAAAGAGGAAGAATTTTCAATAATGAAAATAACAAAAATTTCTTCATGAGAATTGAGCCAGAAGCCAAAGTATAATTTATTGTTTATATAATTATTTTGGCTTTTTGAATACTTTCATAGATTTTTGAATAAGAAAAATATTATTTTCCAAATAAAAATGTGGTATTCCATTTTAATAACCTGAGAAATTTCCATGAAATATATATTTTTTGTATATCTATGTGGATGTTATTTCTTTTCTTTAGATCTGTTATGCAATATTTAACTAAAAAGAACAGGTACTACATATTGATCTCAATAAAATGAAGATTTAGAACTGTTTATTAAGTTTAATAAAACCTTTCTCCCTCTATTTCTATTTTCTTTCCTTTTTTTTTGGTGACTTCTGTTTTATCAGATATCATGAAAGACAGGATCATGGTTTACTGAATCAGCTGTATAGATGTGTCAAAATAAAATTATAAAGTTAAATGAGAGATCAATTATTATTCAGAACTGTGGAAATCTGATAAAGATAGTCATTCCCATAATCATGAAACCACTAGGAATGATCAGAAAGTGCATCAGAAGTAAGCACTATTCAGAATTCAGTTTCAGTCTGTGTACTAAAAATAGTGATAATTTTAGAAAATTGTTTCACAACTGACAAAATTTGATGCCACTTGGTTTAAAAGAATAAGCTTCAGAAAATTTATTTTTAATCATTTCCCCTCTAGCAAGGCAATAGTGCCACCAAAACACTTACTGTGAGTGAGCGAGAAAGAGAAGACTTTAATGAGCAGAAAGAACAATAAAAGAACAGGATTCTGGAAGACAGAAGATGGAGACTGACATAGCATTTAAATTTTTGAATATTATAGGTGGTGGCTGGGAAGCAAGAAACCAGAAAAGAGTTCCATAGGACAGAGGTGCAAAAAGAGAAACTCTGATATGACCTAGTTGCCAATCTGATAGTATGCTTAAATTTGAGATATCAAAGAGGAAAGTTCATTAGAACAATTGCAAATATATAGGGAAGTGTGAGGGAAGTCACATCATAACAGTAGGAAAGTGACTGAAGTAATGATGTTAGTTCAATAATACCATTACAGACCCTTTTTGAATTTTGTCAAGAATCTCAAGAGATATATTCAGAAGCACCAAATGCAGTATGTATGCAAACAAATGTTTAATAATTAAATTAACTAATTTGTGTTATGATTGGTAATGGTTAAAGTAGTTGTTTTACTTCAACTTCCTGGATGGAAACAGACTGCCTATGTACTTACATGCTTACTATTTTTTCATCTAACTATTGTAGCATCATTTTAAGACCATAGTTAAAATGACAGGAAATATAAGCTAGTACAATTGTATTAATACCTTTCCCAAGGTTATTACTGCAAAAATGACTCAAACAGGTTTTGAACACACCTTGCTGATTTTATTTTCACAGTCAGGAAATGTTTTATTTTGAAATAATTGTTATAATGAGAAGGTCAAGTGTCAGCTTCAGAAAAAATTACAAAGTATGAGGAAATCTAAACAAACAGCAATTATATCTGTATATGTATATCAATTATCATACAATACCAGACTTCACTTAATATTTAATTTATAGACACATTTCTTGCTTGTATAGGCCATATCACCAGTTTTGATATGATCACCAAAGTTAAGTAACATTAAGTCTGGTCACTACCTAGAAGTTTTACCACCTGGGTATACCAGATGTTATAAGCTTAGACGTGTGGGTGGTGTAATGGACAATAGCTCAAAATTTGAAATCAGAGAGCTGAGTTCCAGTTTCGTTTGTTATATTTATTTATTAGCAAATACCCTTGAGAAAGGTATGAATCCACCTCTTCTACCTCCAGATATGGGTTACTGAGTAGGAACTTTAGCAATAAACTATTATTATCTCCAAAATATTCTTGCAAACTAAAGATATTTTCTGGTTTTAAATAACCTGCAAAAGGTTGATAAGCCATAAAAAACACATCAATCAATCAAGCAAACTTATTTGTTGATCTTTGCTTATGTGGTTTTAAGCTAGAAGGTTCATGCCTTTATTTAAAACATGTGAATAGTATTCTTGATTATATGCATAATGTATTTTTTATCTGAGCTTATTCAACCAGTGAATAAAAACCAACAACATTCACAATGGCAATAAGAATAAAATTTAACTGCAATAATAATAACAGCAATAATAATGA
This sequence comes from Acanthosepion pharaonis, assembly GCA_903632075.3. Lineage (NCBI taxonomy): Eukaryota > Metazoa > Mollusca > Cephalopoda > Sepiida > Sepiidae > Acanthosepion > Acanthosepion pharaonis. The sequence goes on along the minus strand of CAHIKZ030001082.1, from coordinate 201,757 downwards.
TAATAATAATTATTATTATTCTTGGGAAAACATCTAAAATAAAGAATAATGTTTTCAAAAAAGTCAAAATATTCTTCAGATTCTTCAGGAAGGAATTATAGAAAAATAAAAAATTATCTATCATCTTTATGATTGGCAATAGTTTGTTTTTTTTTCATGACAACAAAGTTTTCATTTTCTTTTGTGTGTTTATTGCAGCTTTTGTCTAACAACACTAACCAATATTTTTTATGTTTTTAGAATACAGTCAGCCAGTGGAATGGTGGCAAAGAAAGTAGACCATTTTTGGATGGACACCATATATCTTACAACTCAATAAGTTGTCTGGATTAGCAATAAAAAGAAGACAAAAAAGAAATAATTTGAGTTTGTTTATTTATTTTCCTTACTTTTTTGTTTTCATAAGAAAAGGGTTGAAAAAATATTACTCTTGGCTGATAGCACATTTTGTGAAGTAGTGTGCTTTCAATGCCAAACTTTGATAGATATTGTCAACAGAGAGAAAGTATTTCTGAAAAATGTTTATAGCTAACAGGAAAGATCAACTGTAATAAAACCAATGCACTCAAGTGTAAACGAGTTATGTTATAATCTTTAGTCTTTTCAAAGGACCTGGTTTTGAGATACTTACATTATTACAAATGTTAATTTAATTCTAAAAGTAATTATTTATACCATGACTCACTTTACTATAAAAATAATTTGAGCTACTGATAGAATTGGAGAGTACTGTAACTGCAAGTCTTTCTTAGTAAGCTTGAGTGTTGCTGGGAGGTTTATGGTTTGATTTTGACTAGTCTTTGTTATAAATTGAAATAGATTTATTTAATTGGTGCCATCATCTTTGTTGCTGTTCCTCAGGTAAGTTTTTTCATCTTCCAGAGAAATATGTTGAATTTGGTCTTTTGAAATCACTTAAGGAATTTTTTTCTTTCCTTCCTTTTTCTTGTCTTTCCAAATGGAATATACTATTTTGTCAGAATCAGAGAACAGTGTGAGGAAGTCTGAGAATAAAAGATGAGATGGAACTGGTCAACACCTTGATAGAAGATAGAAACTATCTGTCTTGTCGACCAAAATAGGAATCATCAAGTCATTGTGAACTCTCTGATAATTTCATTAACTGCATAGTGTGTGCTTCATAGAGATTTTGAATTCAGAGTTGTTCTTTTCCTATACTGGTTGCCAATAATGGCTAAAGAGCCAAGTCTGATTTGCTATTTAACCCACAACAGTGACGGGAAGAGATGGATTCATAACATTTGCATTGTTATTTATGAAAAAGTGAATGTAATGACCTAGACAGAAACAATGCATGAAAAACAACAAAGGCAAAGAAAACACATAAAATAAAATCACTTTATTGCAGAAAAGAAAACAACAAAAATCCATGCTAACTCATACAGTAATGGATAGTAACTCAGTTTAAGGAATCAAAGAGCTGAGTTCGAATTCCAGTCTGGTCTATTACATTCACTTATGTGCTAATACCCTTGGGAAAGGTATGAATCATCGTCTTGTCACCCAACTATGGGTAAACAGCATTACAGACTGGGTTCTATAAGCCTTGGGTGGGAACCAGTCTAGGAGAAAGTAACTCTGAATTCAAAATTGGATGTAGTCTTGGCGTAGCACATACTATACAGCTAAAGAAAGGATCGTTTGCATTGACTCGATTATCCTGACTACGACCAACCTGGATGGATATACATAAAACATAATGATCACGTATTGATGTGAAATATGGAAATGTATGTCAAATTGGAATATGTGAAAGCCAGTTCGATATTGAATTTTTTTTTATTTATATGTAACACTTTGTTACTTTATGTGATCCTCTTTCAAAACACAGCTATATATATATATATATATATATATATAATGATGTTTTGTTGTGTTTGAAAATGCTTATATAAAGTGACAAAACAGTATAAGTAAATAAAAAATTAATACATTCAACTGATTTTTCACATATAAAATACAGTATTATTTTATTATATAATTTCACAGATATAGTCTAATTGGGTTAGGTTGGTTGATTTTATGACATTTCAACTCTAGTTGGGTTATTTAATGCCAAATTGTATAGAGCAGACTCACTATTCAGTAGTAATGTTCAACCATACTCACCTGAGTAACAATTAGGCTAGTTGAAAACTCAAATACAATCCAATCCTATCAGTAACACATTGACCTGATGGGTATTGTAAAAATAGAAAGATTCCTTTAGGTTATTAGCCCAACACAGACTAATTAGAGGGTTCCCACCATGTGGTGTCCTGGCCCACCAGCCAAGGAACCACTGACCTAAATGCATTCTCTGCACCACTGCTCAGCACCATCTTCATTGGTTCAGTCATGTTCTGCGATGACCTGCTGACCACCCTACCAGAGTCATCTACAAGTTTAAACTGCAGCTGCTAAAAGAACATCATCCGCCAGAACCTTCAGCAGATTAATCTGGTGCTGGAGGATGTTCTGATGGCCTGTCAAAAGAACTTGAGGGACGGGTATCTCTCATGGTATGAACACTTTTATGACATGGAATTTAGCGCAATACATTGATGCTAAGCAGAGTGGCCACATTCAATGCTCTGACCCTAAGCATCACAACAAGAAGTGACCATTTGATGATAAATATTTGCTGATAATATTTATTGCATATGTGTGTCTTTTGTAGAATTTTACATTGGAAATTTCACCTCATATCAACTCTCCTACTGTTCTTTAATTTTAAGTTCAAATATGTAGAAGCATGATTTACATGGACATGAAAAGTTAATATTTATTCTCTATACTTTGACTTTTTCAATTGTTTCATTGTCAAAGTAAAATATATTAACTTAACAGTAATAAACTTAGGCTCTGTTGATAAAAAAGAAAAAAAATTACATTTTGTTTTAATTATTCTCCCCATTACAAAGAGTCACTCAAGGTAGAGTGTTACTAAATGAACTGTGTGTAAGAGTATGAAATGGGGATAGTGTGGCTATGGAAGATAGGTAATAATTGATCATTGACTTGAATAAGTCAAGATTGTAGCATTTGTGGGAGTTAATCCCTTGTAACTCACTGCACAAAATAATGGAGATATTTTTATTTAACTGGTAAATATGGTAGGTAATTTGATTAAAGCTCTTAGGGGCCTAATAAATTTTATTTGACTGGTAAATATGGTAGGTAATTTGATTAAAACTGTTCGGACCTAATAAAATTAGTTAATGCTGATTATGCATGAAGAAAACTTATAAAACATTCATATAACTTCATATTACTTATAAACAAAAAAACAAATGATAAATAAATTTTCATGGATTTATATTTTACGTAAGCTACACAAAGAGATCAACACGTAATGAATTCTTGGAATTAAATATGTACTTTCATTTTATGTTATACTTTAAGCAGTTATGGGTAATCTTTTATGCTCCAAATCATCCACCATCCATCTTCTAGGATATCAGTCACTGATTGGTATGAAGACATCTGTAGAAATGGCAGAGAAAAGAAAGTAAGAATTCCATACTCCATCCTCTTTGCCTGCAGCCGAGAAGAGTGCAAAGAAAACAAGGTTCAATTAAGCGAGGTATATAAACAGAGGATGTGGCATCTGTGTAACATAGAGGTAAACACTGTGACAGACAAATCCAGCAATTGTTGAATAGAGTTAATTCTCAGTCAATGCTCAATGTAGCCATGTGCTAACATTAAAATTGACGGTAGGTGCAAAGCAAGAGAAAGAAGAGAAATAAAACTGATGAGAAAAATATTTGGAAATTACGATTGCTTTGTGGAGAACATTAAACAAGGCAATCATAGGAAAGGAAAGAACTCCACAGGAAAGGAAGAAATATATAAGATGTCTTGTAGAGAGTGTGCTTACATAAGACATGAACATGTTTGTATTAGAGCAAAAGGAAGTACTATGCATATATTCTTTTTGTTGGGCTTTTACTGATTTTATAAGAGAGATGTACAGTTAATCTTTGGCTTCAAATCTCAAGAAGAATTTACTTTTGGTTTTAGCCTCATACATTTTATAGGAACTATTACTGTTTTATCAAAAATTAGTAAATGTGCTAAGAATTTAAATAAAAGCTATTGAAGCACTCTTTTTACATGATCTTGTGCCAAATTAAGCTTAAATACCTATAACCAGATTATTAGTCACATTACATCATGATTCCCATCAACTATTATGTTTGTTAGGACTCCATATGTATGGCACCTGTAGCAATAGTGGTGTGTCTAGAACAAAACATCCTGATGAAACCCACTGATCTTCAAGCTAGTTTGAATTCCTTCTCCTAAACTGGCTGCCAGCTCAAGACAAGAGATCCTAATCAGCCCTGCTATTTAACCCATAACAAGGGGAGCAAAAATTTATTCACACCTTTTCTAAGTGTATTTGTGTGAAAATGAATGAAATGAGAATTACTGGAATTTTAACTTGGAATTGATGTCTTCAATTCTAGATTGAATCTTAGGATATCCTATGTCTATATATCCTGTCTTCTTGCAATTGGCAGTTAGTCCTTTCTTCTTGCTTTTCTTTAATACCTTGTCAAGATTGTGCCCACTAATAATAAATCTTCATAGGGTTTCTAGTTCTCTTAGGATTGATTTGCTGTATAGGTTAAATGCCCCTTTTTAGTTTTCTCTATCTTTCTATATTTCTGAGATGAGGTATTAAAATTCTTTACACTATTTACATTGTTTGAAATGTTGTCCTTATCTTTGTTGCCATATTCATGACATTTCAACCATTGTATGCTCCAGCCTTATTCAGGTGATTGGAATTTCAAACTGAACCCTATATTCCATCCACCAGGGTTGATTGTTCCAGTTCCATGTGCCATGCTTCTTTTGGATATCTCAGTATCAGATATCTTCCTTTTAATTCAACTCTCCAAGTTTTTGTTCACCTCTGCTGAAGCCAGGTATTGAACTCAAAACTCTTTGGATCAAGTCCCTGGATTCAATCAACACTTTTATCCACTGGACCATGTGTCTTTTATTTTTCAGCACTTGCTCAATTCATTTTCTATTAGTTTACAGTTTGCTACCAGTATAAGTTCTGGATTATTCTAATACTCATCCTGAATAAATAAAGTTTTCCTAACAGTTCAAATAGATCTTTGTGTTGTAAATTTATCAAATGATTTTGTGTAGTCTATAAAACATTCTTCTTCATCTGCAGAAGAAATAAAGGATTACATTCTGGATGTTTCTTGTTGTATATAAGGATTGGCTAATGAGAAATAAAATTATGGTCAATTATGACATTGTGAAAAATGACCCACAAAAAGAAAATGTAACATCTGATGCAGGAAATATTCAGTGTCATAGATATTTGGAAATACCTGAAGATGCCCTTTTTGAGGAGCATTCAATTCTGTGAATGTAAGGAGTGAGAAATATTATTTGTCATTTGTTTTTGCTTTTGAATGTATTTAACAATTCTCTAATAACACTTTAACAAAAAATGGCAAAAAACTGGCTGGTTATATTCAATGCCTCAAAAAACAAACGAGTTGCATTCCATTACCACTGTACAGATCCCAGATTGCTGCCAGTCATGAAGAATGGATGCTCCCTCAAAGAGGCACCTTGTCTTGAGACTGGACTCAAACCTACACCTGACCTCAAGTGGAACTCATACATACGATCCATTGCTAAAGATGCAGGTAAAATGGTTGATTCCCTGTACTGCTCTAGTAAGTACCTGACTCCTCCTGTTATTATCTACCTTTATCAGAGCTAGGTCAGGTTGAAAATGGCGTACTGTTGTCATATTTGGGAAGGAGCTTCCCAGTCTTCACATTCCAATCTTGATAGAGTTCAAAAGCATTTCAGAGTCCTTGTGTGTGACAAATTATTTTCCACCCTCTAATCTAGTTCTTATTCTAGTCTAATTTCTACAAAAGAGTTTTCTTTTAATCATTTCACCCTAAACAAGGCAATAAAGCTGCTAAGATGCAAAGTGTTACTGAGTGTTCAAAAATATGAGGAAAAAAGTACACTGTTGAGAGAATTTTAAGAAAAGAAGAATTAAGAAGACAGTATATAATGAATGATGTTGCATTTAAATTTCTGAAGATCAAAGTTGATAGGAAAGCAAGAAGCCAGAAGAAAATTCCACAAGTGAGATGTACAACAGAAGAAAGTGTTAGTATAGAACTTCTGGTTAATTGTAGCCATTTCAACAGCAAAATGATGAAACATTGCTACCAATCTAGTACTGTGCTTAAATTCATGAAGACTAGGTACCATAGAGGAAAGTTCATCAGAACAATTACCATGAAAAATTTTACAGAAATGGTGAAGGGAAGCTACATTATGATGATGAGTTTGTAATTGAATGCGAGATGCCAGGTCAGGACCAATAACATTGCAGATTCTTTGTATTTTATCAATTTTATCTCTAAATTTAGTTTAATTTTATGAATTAGCACCCTTCTATCTGATTAGTAAATTAAAATGCTCATGATTTTTTTTAAATATTAGAATATATATCTTTTCAGGTTTATGGTTACATTCACACTGAATTCTTCAGTTAAACTAAGAGCCACAAAGATGTCATGAATGAAAACCTCCTATGACAAAAATAAAATAACAAGGCATTAAAATTGAGTTTTACAACATTTTGAGATTAAAATTTGAACATTAATTACTAAATAGGTTTTAATGTTGTCAAAGTAAATCTCAGCTTTTGGTAAATTTTTTTCAGAAATATTGATGAGTCAGTGCAAAGCTGAAAAAATAGTCATAAAAACATGATTAAAATAATTTATAGGTACGTGTATAATAAATCAATGAGACACAGAGGAGTAGCTCAAAAATTGAGTCCCTAAAGAAAATTAAAAGGTTAGTTACTTGTTGAAGTTTGCATAAAAACAATTGTAATCTGAATCAATGATTAAGAATGTTATTCAATACTTTCAAAACTCAAAACTCTAAATTTAGATGCTTGTAAAATCTATCATTGACAATTCTACAAAAAGATATGCTGAAATCAAAATCAAGCAAATACAGAAATTTAAATATCTGTTAAGTGTTTTAACAGTTGATGGAAAATATAACACTTTAATTAAAAACTATTACAAAACAGGAAAATTCCTTAGAAACAAAGAAAACAGTGTTGAACTGCTGTGTAATAGCAAGCCTCCTATATAGCAGTGGATACTGTACACTTTCCTAATAGATGAAGAGGAGATTTATTAAGGCAACAGCAATGTGGTTCTACAGTAGCATACGGAGAATACCAAACATGTGGATAAAGTGGAAGTTTTAAGAAAAAATGGAAACAAAAAGACAATCTGTGTTTATGATCAGAAGAAGATAATTGAAATTTCTAGGACATAATGTGAAAAGAAGGCCTAAAGAATTTGACCCTCACATAACATTGAAGTCAAGAGGGGCAGAGGGAAACAGCAAATATCCTATCTAATAAACTGCTTTAAATGGATGGCAGAACAGGTAATGTGAAAGATAGTAAAAAGAAATATTGGTGACAGCTATAATGGAGAAGAATCTGTAGAGAGCCATGGTTGCCTATGGCATATAAAAGAAGAATGGAAGTCTGCAAATGAAAATAGGCATATGTGGACCATAATTGTTGTGTATATAGCAGTGAAAGTGTAAAGGGAGATAGATTTTTATGACAGGGATCAGAAAGTAGAGAGAAGATGCATCTGTTGGTGTCTTGAGAAAAGATCTAGTCATTCCAGCAATGTGACTCTGAAATAGTTTTCTATTAGCTGTGATGGATCTGCAGAACATCCAGCCCATCTGTGTTATGCTAATTAGAAGCAAGAGGTAACTAGAGAAAAAAATAATAACAATGTTGTCTTGATATCATGCACTGTACTGATTGCTATGAACCTTCTGTAAAACAAATTTGGATACATATACAGCGTGACCATAAAGTTCGTGTGCACTTTAAAGTTATAATTTTTTAAAGTGCACACGAACTTTATGGATACCCTGTATTTCTTTGGTGGAATTTAATATGTCATTCCAAGAAATTTTGCGCTACTGGTGAAATTTATACAGGTAAAATCAGTGTTTGTCAATATACGTATATGTGTGTGTGTGTACAAATACATTTCTTAATTTCTAAGGACTGAATTCAGTAAAGTCTTCTATATAACATTAACATTATTATTATCTACACTTTGGATAAATAGGAATTTCCAGAAATAAAATAAATGTATATTTTAATAAATAACCAATAAATATACATGGTGTCTGTTATAAAATAAAATAAGACATATCTCGGCTGATTTACAGGCAAATACTCAAGAGCGAGAGCCAGATGTGAACGGGACAAAACCTCGTCACAAAATGACCATTATCTTCATTTACAAATGTCCCCGACACATGTGTTCCGGTTGAAAAATAAAATAATATTTAAAGTGTTCTATTTTTCGTCCAATAAAAATGCTTCCCTCCTAATTATACTCGCTTCGTTTTTCGAGCCTGTTAAGCCATAAAACGACGCTATAAAAGGGGTCACATGGAAGTTCAACAGGCAGTCAACAGGTGGCCACAAAGGAGACCTGTCACGGTCAGGTCGAGCGTTCAGCAGCTGTCAGCAAGGGAGCGTCAACCACCGTCAACATGTGTGAACTACTATGATCGACCTAGATCTGAAGCCTATGAACTTTACCACAAGGTAGCTGTCCCAAACCCATACATTCCTGTTGAAATAAACCACGTAAATCTATTTCTGCTGTTGTCATATTTCTTTCTTGCAACCATACACTAGTCTATAACACTGGTGTCAGCAAGAATTAACTATTCATTTCAGTGAAATTGAACAATTTTCTTAAAAAAAACCCTAATAATAATGAATAAACAAGAATGCATTTTTGTTGTAATATTCTGTAATTAAAGTGGGTAATGTATTGAATAAGAGAGAAATTTACAACAAAATTTTACAAAACCGGGCCTATAGACAAAGCAGCTCATGAGATTGTGAACAAATTTCAAAGAATTGAATCTGTACACAAGGTGGGAAGAGAACACTTCAAGGACAGCACGTGACAGTACAGCATAAGTATTACAAGTGTTCAAAGATCAACCAACCTGTCAAAGACACAACATATCCAAGACAACAGTTCATTGAATCTTGCATTCGATACTGATGAAAAAGACTCATCACATTCAATTGCTGCATATACCCTAAATGAAGAGGATTATCCAAATTGAGCAGTGAGATGTACAGAAATTATGGATCAAATTGGAAATGAAAGTTTTTTGGATAACATCTTATTCAGTTATAAGCTGACATTCCACACATGTGGTAAAGTTAATCAACAAGATTGTCAGACCTGATCCAATGAAAAACTATCTGAAGTCATAGAATACCTAAGAAACTCTCCAAAGTTACAGTATGGTTTGGAATGACTAAATCAAAAAAGTTATGGCCCGTTCATCATTAGGAAAGCATCTGTAACAGGTATCATCTACCATGATATGCTTCAGCAGGTTCTCAAACCAAACCTTCTTGATGATAACATTCTTGATGATGTTGTGTATCAACAAAATGGAGGACCATGTCATTATACTCTAATTATACTCTAATTTCTTTCCAAATCTGTGGATTGGACATGGAGGACCTCAACCTTGGCCTCCTCATCTCCAGATTTGACTCCCTTGGATTTCTTTGCATGGTATTTCATAAAAACAAAGGTTTATTGCCAAAAGATTCATAGTTTAGCTTAGAAAGAAAATTTAGTTAGCAGTGCAGGAGATAACTCCTGCAATGCTTCAAAATGTGTTTCGCAATGCTAAGGATAGATTTCAAATTTGTAGGGATATGGATGGAGCACATGTTGAAAATGTTCAATAAAGTTTTGATGCAATATTTATGTATCTATTTGTTTTGTACTACAATTAACTAATAAACATTTGTCAGTTTTTAAAAAATGCTGGATTTCATTGAAATAGACAATTAATTGTGGGACAGCTTGTATAAAGCTCAATAATTATTTTTCAAGAAGTTTTGCAAATTAAGATGCTTTAGGCAAAAGTGTATACTTTTAAAAGTCACCTTTAATTGCAGCAGAAACAAATTCAAATAGATATATTTTTTCTGTTTTATATATATATATATATATATATATATATATATATACGTAATACAGTGTGCGATGGATAAATTGTCGCCATTTTATAATAATTTTAAATTTGTGCATAATATATGTTGTTTGTTTTGTCAACTGCACAATATAATGGGATCAGTTGGACACTGTCTGTGAGAAAAAAATCACCATAGTGCAAATCACTGTGCCAGAAATTTGGAAATAGCTTGCTTGGCATTCATATCAGAAGCTAAAATATGAACATTTCAGATTGTTTGGGTGTCAATCTGAGAACATTGTAGGGGAGTTGGAAAGAGTTGGAGGAGTCTAATGGTAATTATGAAGATATGGCAGCTCAGAAAACTCACTCTGATCATTCTGATAAGAAAAGAACTCCTAAATTTTTAGTGAGGGCCTGGAGGAGGTGGTATTGTCCTAGGTCAAGAGGATTGCTACTGGAAGACCCTATATCTAGCAACAGGATTCTACACCATTCCACACAAGCAGAGGAGCTCAATCATGGCTGTCAGACAATTTCTGCAACATCAACCCTTACATCTGGCCACCTAACTTCCCAGATGGCAACCCTCTTGATTATTATGTGTGGGGCATAGTTGAGAGAGAGACCAACAAAACTCCTTGTAACACCAAAGATGAACTGAAGGTAAAGATTATGGCAGCATTCACCAAATTAAACCAGGAGACTGTCCAGAAAAGATGCAAGAGATTCCAAAGTCATCTGGAGGCCATGATTGAAGATAATGTTGATTTTATTTAATGAAGTTATTCTTTAGTGTTTCAAGATATTTTTGTGTAAGATTGGTAAATATATCTGTTACAATGATATGTCAGTGTTATTTTCATGAAATTTGAATATACAGTTATTCGGCAATTGGAGTCAACTGCAATTGCAGTTCAAATGCTTTCTTTGATGACTGAAGTTGACTAAAGAGTGTTTAAGGTTCTCTTTTGTTTATTATTTATTATTGATTACTTTATTATTTCTTGTTGATTATTATTGCTAGTTTTCTTATGTTAAATTATCTTTATGTATGCATTCATAGTTTGTTAGAATACAGTGTTCACTTTTATACTTACATAAACTCTGTCCCTGATCTCAAATACTTTTACCATAAATATATCATATATCATAGCTTAAAACTTTATTTTTATCATATTTGTATATATATATGTATGTATGCATGCATGTATGTATGTATGTATGGATGTATGTATGTATGTATGTGTGTATGTAGTCCTGATTCCAGACTGAAAAAACAGTTGAAGTTGACTATCCTAGATTTTTATCATCAAGTAAATTCTTTATTATCAAAGTGGCAAATACTACAAACATCATCAGCTACATTTGTTTTCTGTTTTTTTTTCAAGCCTAAATACATAGAAAAGCTTCTTTAATCTAAATTATGAGATTAACCAAGAAGTGATCTTAAAAATAATTCAGAGTGTATCTGTCATAATTTATATGATCGGAATTTCCTTGCAAAATTGTGACTTATTTTACAGGAACCAGTCACAAGGAGGATTATAAAGTATTTGTATTTAATGTGAGAAAATTTTGAAGTGAATTCAAGGAGTGGACATTTATTATAGTCAAAATGTGGCTGACTAAATTTAAATGCCAATTTTCTAAAAAGCAAACTTAAATATAAAAAGAGATTTTGTCAGTTAATTTTCATTTGCTCTATTTAAGACCTCACAGGAAATATCCATGATTTTTTTTATATTTAAGGTTTCTCTATTTCAAATAAACCTCATAACATTTTAAAAAAAATGTAATTTTAAAAAAATCTATGTAATTTACAACAACCAATATTCCAAGAAAAAATAACTACTCTAAATTATAGAGATTTTCATTGGTTTCAAGATCCCCACAATTGTTAATGTGTCAATAACTTGAACAAAGAAGATTCATGGGAAAGGATATGTGTTAAGCTTCTGAAAACAAAGAACAGTTTCAGAAGAAACATAATAATTTGCTTGAAAATGTCTAAATGGATTTTTTTTAATGGTATTTCCCTTGAGAATATAGGTAATCATATCTCTTTGAAGATTTCTTTATTATTTGTAAATTATCATGCCTTTTTGGGATAATGAAATTGTTTCCCATTGCCTTCCCATTTTAAGAGTAGTCCTTTTCCTAGACTAGTAGCTAAGGCTAAAAGAATACATGACTATTTAATCTAGATTTGGGGCAAGGATAGATTAACTCAAGGGAATTAGTGTGAAAGTATTTATTTGGCCTCTTCACTAAGGCAGGATGTGACACAAGGTTGATTTTTTTGTGCCAAGGACACAAATTATGTGTTTGCCATGTCGATTAAAAAAGAAATGTTCATGCTCGTATGTGATGTCAGTAGACATCACCAGCAGAAAAGAAATTCAAGGTTATATATATATATATATATATATATATATATATATATATATATATGTGTGTGTGTGAAAATATATAGAAAATAGGAAGGAACTGGTTAGGTAAATAATCCAAAGTCCCTTAGTATTTTAGTTATTATTTTTAAAAAATAGTGCTCGATACAAAAGTAGAGCATAAATATAATTATTTATTTAAAAATATGATTCCAAAAAATTTCGCTTGAAGATGGAACAGAGCTTATTTTAACTCAATTTAATTTAAATAATTATATTGAAGTTTTCGGCTCTTGTTTTGAAACATGAGACTTCTTATGTAGCATTTTGGAATCATATTTTTAAATAAATAATTATATATATATATATATATATATATATTTTAAGATATTTTTATGTTTATACATTCTTTTTTTATAGATACAAATATTTAAGTAAATTCTCTGTTTATAATAAACAGTATTAACATCATTTACGTATAAACATAAAAATGTCTAAAAATAATTCTCAGACTTTGTCCATTTCATAATGTGTGAAGTCATTTGTTTACATTTGGATATGCATCCAGCAGATATGAATGTACGTGAGAGAATCATGGAAGATTGTAGTCTAAAAACAGTAAAATCGACCTTGCTAACCGAACGTTCCTCTGTGGTGAAATCGGTAAAAGTATGTCAGGCTATATGATGGTTGCGTATAGGATACAGGTTCAATCCTTGTTGGAGGATGCATATTTTTTATGACAATTTCTCGGACATTCAGCCAGTAAATGTTGCTAATACTGTTCCGTTATATATAAACTGATATTGGTTTATACAGGGACGATGGACTTATAGTTATAAAAAATTCTACTAAATTTAAAATTGATAAAATTAGAAAAATATTATATAAAGAATTTAAAAGCATGAACTTAAAAATTATGGTAAGCACTAAATTAAAAAAAAACTAACTCCCTTGATATAACATTAGATTTAAGAAAAAATACATACATACCTTATAAAAAACCCAATACCAATCCTTTTTATATACACCCTAAATCAAATCACCGCACCATCTATAATTAGGCATATAACTTTATGGAAAGCATACAAAAAACAGAAGTAGAAAAATAATTTGGTATACACCCCCATGCAACCAAATGGTAAAGAACAAATTAGGACAAAAATTCCTCGCATTAATAATCAAGCACTTTCCTAAAGAAAGTAAACTAAGTACTATTTTCAATAAAAATACACTAAAATTAACTTAGAAAAAATTATTAAGAAACGTAATGCTAATATCTTAAATAAACACTTATACCAAAACCAAAAAAATTTTAGACAATAGATAAATAAAAATAAAAACAGATGAAGATAAACAAAAATTATGTAACTGTAGAAGCCCTCATAACTGTCCTCTACAAATTAATGTTGCACAGAATCATTACTATACCAATGCAATATCTCTTCTATTGAAAATCCTGAAAACATAAAAATCTATATAGGTTGCACAAGCCATGAGTTAATAATAATAATAATAATAATTAATAATTAAGAGTGAAAATGTTTTAAAATTGTAGTTAAATAAATTGTACTCTAACCTAAAAATCCCCCCAAAATCTTTAAATATACAAGTAGGAAAAAATGCCAAAAGAATTTTTGCTGTTAACAATAAAATTTTAAAAAAAAACCCAAACGACATGCATTTAACGGATGTAAGAATTTGTTGAATAATACATCCCTACCCTCCCTAAACTCAACCCCTTTTTCGAATGTAACTAATAACTGATCCAACAAAAGTTAATAAAAATGAACATGCTACCACACCTTGTCTGAATGATTGGATTTCTCTGTATCCCTGGAAAGAGTGAATTATGAATTTTTGTGTGCATTTAAAACTCAGTAAATTTAAAAATAAGTTACTCCAATATTCGCTTGAAGATGAAATGGAACTAATGTTTTAATTTAATTACAAAATTGAATTTGAAGTTTTTAGCTTCCATTTTTGAAACATGGTTATTACTGTGTAGTGAAAAAAACATATTTTAAACCAGTTAATTTATATAATATATATATATATATATATATATATATATATATATATATATATATATATATGAAAATGGCTAAATGTATAGCCGAAAGTGCTCAGTTTAAAATAACATTCAGACAGTTTTTATATAATTTATCATCTGAAAAGAAAAAATTATTAGATCGCTTGAGAAATTGTATAAAGAACTAAACTTTGTCCTTTGTATTCAATGAAATGTGCATATATATATATATATATATATATATATATATATAAAAACCTTCAACTTATATATGTGTATGTATGTGTATATATATATATATATATATATATATATATATGTATGAGTGGTTAGAACTTTTGCTTTCTGACCATGAGATCTGGGTTTGAATCTCACCATGGTTGATTTGTCAGGAAGGCAACTTTCTGATTTTATTGAACTGGATTGAGATCGATCCCAGTGTACAGCACATTTGAAAAGTGCCTGAAAACCATAATAAGGATTGATCCAAGTCTTGTGAATGAAATTGGGTAGACAGAACTCTTGTTGGCCATTGATAGCCGTGTTAGCATGAAGCTACACGTCATTGTGGCCGAGGGCTTGAGTCTGCTGGCCTTGTTGAAATTGTTGATCACACTAGATCACATTCTCTCCCAGAAAATGTAACTATGGTCTGCTCAGCATTGATGCAGTATAAAACACAGGTGGGCTCTGTGGGTGTTGAGCAAATGTGCCTGAGCAATTGTCTGCAATAGGGATTGGCTAGCCACTGTAGTAGATGGTATCCTTGAATAGAAGTGGTCAGCTATTATTATTATTTATATATATATATATATATATATATATATATATATATATATATATATATATATATATATATATATATATATATATATATACAGCCTCGGCCAAAATTATGGAGCACCAATGAAAAATCGAAATTATGATTCAAACTTATATATTTAAAGGTTAAGAATAGTGGAGTAAACATTAATAACAACAATCAATATTTGGTATGTCCTCCTTTTGCTTTTATAACAGCTTTTATTCGTTTTTGCATATTATTGACTCAGTTGTTGCAGGTGGTAGGATCTATTTTCTGCCAATCTTCAAGAAGTTTGGCCTCTAATTCTTTTTTTTGATGAACATTTGTGCATTCTCACTCTTTTCCCTAAATGGGACCACAAAGTTTCAATGGGATTTAGGTCTGGGGATTGAGGGGGCCACTTCATCACTGTAATACCTTTTTTCTCAAACCAACCGATTGAAACTTTTGACGTATGGCATGGAGAATTGTCTTGTTGGAAGATTACATCATTTGGAATGTTATTATTAAGTATTTTAGTCAAAGAGGTTCGATAAACCTGGTCCAGCATGTTAGTATAAATTGTGGAGTTCATTCTGCCCTCACATGTGTACAACATTCCAGTGCCTGAAGAAGCCATGCAACCCCAAACCATTACGCTTCCTCCTCCAAATTTTACAGTTGGAACCACACAATCAGGATGAAATGCCTCTCCTTCCCTACGGCGCACATAAACCACTCCAGGGGTGCCAAAAATCTGATGAAAAAAAAAGAATTTATTACAATTTTTTAATAAATGTTATGGAGGTGTATTCACATAAAAATTTCAGTTATTACATCCAAAGTTTAGGAAATAGAAGCTGTTAACTTACCTCAAAGTTACTTTCGTCAGACCAAGCAATTTTGCCCCAATCATCAGGTGTCCAATTTTTATGGTTTTTTGCAAATTCCAGTCGTTTTTTCTTGTTGGCCTGAGACAAGTATGGCTTCTTCCTGGCTTTGCATCCTTTTAATCCCACTTCTAATAACCTTCTTCTCACTGTTTGAGCTGATATGTTTTTGTTTGCATCCTCCCTAAGTTCAGCAGCAAGCTCTGAAGAACTTTTCCTCCTATCTGCAAGGGATGCTCTTTTCAAAGATCTGTCTTCCCTGGCGGTTGTAGACTTTTTACGGCCTTGTCCTTTTCTGCTTTTGAAAGACTTTGTTTCCTTATACCTTTTAATTGTTGTTTGAACCCCCTTCCTTGAACATTCCATCTTCCTGGCAATTTCTACCTGAGAATATCCTTCACCAAATAAAGCAACAATTTGTGCCTTTTTAATCTCTGAAAGCTGCTTCTTTGGAGGCATTTTCAATTAAATATACACTGGTAGGAATCAAATATTACCCGAAAATTACGAAACAACCTTTAGTATGACAATAAATCATTTTGAATATTGGAATGAATTTAGTATGAAACTCAGCTAAAGCTCTTGAGAGAGGCTTTAAAGCAAAAAAAAATACTACAATCTACTGTTAAATATTTTACATTTGCTCTCAATTGTTCACTGTACGATTCTTAACCTTGAAATACGTAGGTTTAAACTATTATCTCAAATTTTTATAGGTGCTCTATAATTTTGGCCATGGCTGTATATATATACACGGTGTTGAAAAGTAGTTCTACTTGTAAGTATTAAACCAGCATTACCAGTATTATAATTTAAATTTGTTTTGTTTTTTGTTACTGTTTACCTACTTTTGCACACCCTGCATATATAACGACATTCAAGGTATTGTTGTAAGATTGGAATCCCCAGAACAGGATGTCCCCTCCCATCTAAAATGGGGAGACCGGTTTGCATTATTCTGGCTCAAAACAAATTCCTGTACCAGTATTAGTGGAAAAGTAAATGCATTAGACTTAGGATAAATTTTGAACTTTGTTCACCAGTTTCCATTTTTATTTTGCTTACTCTATGTACAAGTATATCTAACAAAAGAAAAGTATTTCAAAAGACTGCATTCTACGTAAAATAGTTAAAAATTTAGTTAGAAAAATATATATGAAAGAAATTACTTTCAAACAAGTGTCTTTATCATTTGGTAATTTGAAACTCTTGCAGTGTAAAATCACAATTTGCAGTTTTTCACCAATTATCAAAATATATGTGGAACAGTAAGATTAAAATGATTACTTAATCCTATTAATAATTTTTGTTAATTATAAATCATGCAATTTGCCTCTATAAAGAAAGATATTGAAGCAAAACTTTTACATTCTTAACAAGTGTTATTTTTGCAATATTTGCCACGATTTTTTTTCTTGTTTGGCTGAGATTGTTGAAATTGAGTGTAATGAATTGATAAAAATCTAATTAAGAAAGCTTTTACTTTCCTAATATGAGAATTAATATAAAATACAGAATTATCATGGCTTTAACAATTGACATTTTAAAAGAGTAATATATATATACACACATATATATATATATATATATATATATATATATATATATATATATATATCAACCCAAAGTATTATTTACATTATTCATCTTAATTGCCATATTCACAACATTTCAGCCGTTGTACACTCCAGCCTTTTTCAGGTGACTGGAATTTCAAACCGAATTTCATCTACCAAAGTAGATTGTTTTAGTTCCATTTGCCAATCATCTGAAGAAGGTCAGAGCATAGAATGGCTGAAACATTATGTATATATCACTGAAGATGAGAATAACAACATGTAAATAATGCAAGTAATCATAATATCTCATTGCAGAGATATAGGGAGATATAGAAATCTTTTAATAACAACATTAACAACCAAGATGATGATAATGCTATCAAAATTCACTATGGAATCTCTACAAATATCCTTAAATGTCTATAATTGGTAACAGAAGCCATTGGTTTATACCAACGGCTTCCCATACTTAATACTTCTCAAATTCCCTCTTGCGTGGTCATGTGTGATGTCATGAACTGTGGTGCGATTTTCGCTTCTAGCAACTTATATGCACGTGTTTATCATTGCCTAGAAATCATCTATGTAAACAATAACAGACTATCATCACTGTCTTGTCTGTATATTGCTTAATATATTGTACAGTAATTGACATCTTTGATAATGGCTTATGTAAGCTGAAAGCTTTGATTGGATTAAAAAATATGTATCAATATTGTGATTTTCTTTCTTCGTTTAATGATAATGTTATTAAGCTTATCAGACGTTATGAAAAGAATTTACATAAAATAAATAGACAACATTTGTCTATATTATTTAATGAAACATGTATGAATATATATATATATATATATATATATATATATATATATATATGTCTGATTGAATAAATTACAGATATTATGTCTGCTAATTTTTAATAAAATCCATTCATACTCACGAATAACCTCCGGTGTATTGATGTTAAAGGATGAGAGAAATGTGCTATAGCTGTTTAAATTTCTTTTATTTTCATTTCCCAAGTACTTTCAATCTTTTTCCAAGATCATCTTCAGGGTGCCAGTGGTACTAAACTATATGTTGTTCATTAGTATAAGTATTTATATAAAGATATGTTGTTATCTATTAATGTAATTTTTTCATTATGCTTTTAAATTCAAAATGGTTAACAATGTGCTGAGCATTCATTAGAATGTGAAAAAATTATCCATTATGGAATTTTTTTCTTGTATGTTATAATGTTATAACGTAGAAGAAATTTATATAAATACACATTTTACTTATATATATATATATATATATATATATATATATATATATATATATATATATATACACACACACATCTAAGTTTAAGGTTTTATATATACATATATATATATATATATATATATATATATTCATATACTATATATATATATGCACATATATATCCTGTAGAAGAGAAATTTAAGATTATATATACACACACACACACACACACATATATATATATATATATATATATATATATATATATATATATATATATATATATAACCTTGAAATTCTTTTCTACAGGATGCAATTTTTATATATATTATTTATATATTATATATGTGCCATGCTTATAGGTAAGGTGCCCAATATCAGTGATAGAGCTAACATATTTAGTTGGACTGATTTGAGTTTGTGACACAGGGTTTCATGGTATTTTTTTAAAATTCAAACTTTTAAAATTAATCAGTTTGTCTGATGATCGCAGATAGTGTGAAACCCATGGTCACAAACTCAAATCAATCCAACTCAATCTATCTATCTATCTATCTATCTATCTATCTATCTATCTATCTCTATCTATATATATATAGATATATATATATAGGGTGTTGCAAAAGTAGAGATACAGTAAGTATTAAATTGGCATAACCAGTATTATAATTTAACATTGTTTTGTTTTTCATTACTATATACCTACTTTTGCACACCGTGCATATATAAAGATAATCAAGGTTTATATATATATATATATATATATATATATAAATCCTTGAATTTCTTCACATATTATATATATATATATATATATATATAACCTTGAGTTTCTTTTACCTATTAGACATATACATATATATATATATATATATATATATATTTAAATGAATAAATATTTGGAGAACTCTTCAAATTTTTTATAAAAGTACAGGGCAACTTATACAAGTACCATTGCACCAGAGGCTAAGTGCTTACAGATTTTTGAACAGGCATGATAAATGCCTGGAAAGGCAAAATCACTAATCGGGACAGAACCTCATTTTTCTCTCAGCAGGTGGAGAGGATTACTTATGAATAGCAAAATTGTGAGTGAGTGGAATCATTAGATTATGGCAGAGCAGAGCTACTGTGATAGTCACAAAAGAAAGTCCTATTTTAATTGGTCAAATGATCAATTTGTGTCTGAGTAAAAATT
Organism: Acanthosepion pharaonis; assembly: GCA_903632075.3. Classification (NCBI taxonomy): domain Eukaryota; kingdom Metazoa; phylum Mollusca; class Cephalopoda; order Sepiida; family Sepiidae; genus Acanthosepion; species Acanthosepion pharaonis. Next base: position 181,567 of record CAHIKZ030001082.1, on the reverse strand, counting down.
ACTCGTCTGACTCTCTATTTAAAGATGTAATGTACGTGTAATGAAGGTAAATATTAAATTGAAATAGTTTCTGTTAAAATGACAATTTAAAGCATTATTGGTATATTTTATTTTAAAAATGAAGTTTTATCTCTGGTGCCTGCCTTGTGATACTAGTTAACAGGAAGAAATATCAAATTATCAACAGAAAAAGAATATATGCAACAAAAAATATTAAAACTTATTTGGGCTGTGTAAAGATTTTGTAAAATTTGCTGAATACCTATTTGAATGAGCAAAGGTTTTTTGAATGGGACATTTTAATGAATATCTATTTAGGTGAGTCAAGACTTTGTCAAATAGAGATTTAGCTGAATGGTTATTTGAGTGAGTAAAGATAATATCAAATAAAGATTTTGCTGAATGACTATTTGGGTGAACAAAGACTCTATCAATTGAACATTTTACCAATAGTTTATTTGAGTGAACAAAATCTTTGCCAGATAGATATATTCTTGAAAAGCTAATATGAGTAAAAATTTTGAGAAATGAACATTTTGCTGAATGGTTATTTGGATGAGAAAATGATTTGTTAAATGGTTATTTTGTTGAACGGCTATTTGGTTGAGGAAAGATTGTCTGATGGACATTTTGCTTTAAGAAAACATTTGTGCTTTCTAATCTGAATTAGACAATAGGCATAATTTATATTAAAATATGACTGATTTTGATTTCACCCTAACAAGTTTGAACACTTGTTTTTTCGATTGTGGTTGCTGCTATTGGAGAGGGAAGAGTGTTAAGAATAAGTTATTTACTTAAGTGCTTATACATTTGCTCTTTTTCCATGAAACTATATGGCCTGCTGGTATGAGGTCATTCAAATATCTGGTGATGGGATAAAGTACAAGGAAAAGATTCATGCTTTCTTCATCTATGCATTCTTCATACATTTGTTCATCCAGAAATTGAAATGTATATACAGGGTACAATGTAAAGTGTCACCATTTTATATTATTCATTTTATGCATGCATGTTGTTTGCATTTGAGTTTGTCAACATCAAGTGCCTTGAAGAGGTAGTGCTGCCCTGGGTCAAGAGTGTGGCTACAGGAAGGCCCTATGTCTGTCAATAGTACTCTGCACCATGCCACACAAGCAAGAAAACCCAATCATGGCTGTTAAACAATTTCTGCAACTACATCTCCCCTTACATCTGGTCACCTAACTCCCCAGACAGCAACCCCCACCTTGATTATTGTTGAGCATGAGACCAACAAAACTTGTAAGATATGATGAACTGAAGTCAAGGATTATGGAAGCATGCACCAAATTAAACAAGGAGACCGTCCAGAAGAGTTGCAGGAGATGCTGAAATCATCTGGAGTTAATATCAATTTTATTGAATAAATTTACCCTTTAGTATTTCAAGATATTGTTATTTTGGTTAATGTATCTGTTAAAATGAGATGTCAGTGTTATTTTCATTTTTGCATAATTTAGACGACTTCAGAATCTCCTGCAACTCTTCTGGACAGTCTCCTTATTTTAATTGTTGAATGTCGCCGTAATCCTTGCCTTCATCTTTGATGTTACAAGGAGATTTTGGGTCTCTCTCTCATTCCATCTTAAATAAATCAACAATGTTTTAACATCAGCTTGAAATTTTTCTTGTTAAAAAGTTGAATAAATTTAACATTTCAACATTAATAATAAATGAAATAGTGCATTTTATCTAGTTTTATATAGTTTATATAGTTTTTTTTTTTTACTCTTAGCACAAGCAAAACAAATTCACAGATTTAGACAAAAATAAAGAATCCTGGGTGTGTTCAACATCCCAAAAAAATTTTTGCAATAATAATAATCAGTTGTACTTACTTTAATTTGTAACATATATAAATGTAGGTAGAAAAAGGCAAAAGTTGATAAGATAGTGAGGGTCAGAGTGCACTGTCTAGGGCCTCCATCACTAAGTATATTAACAAGAAATTCAAAATATTTCACTGGGTGGAATTGTTCATTTACACATGAGAGTATTATTAATGTAACAGTAGTAGTAGTAGGCATCTATTTATTTTGCAAGATTATGGTAGCACCCTGTTTGGTCAAAATGCAGTCCTTTTGTAAGCAGTATCTGGAGGGGCTTACCAGTCCAGTCTTTACATGGTACTCTCTTCTACAGATGTAGTAGATGAATCTAGAATATGGAATGAAAATCTGAAATTGCTCTTCTCAGCTAGCAGAGTTGATGCTTGTGAGTTTCAGCTCCCTCTTGTTGAGGTCCTTGAAATGTAGTGCAGGGCAACCTATGACATGGTGTTATGGCCAGCTTACCAAACATGATATCCTTTATGGCCATCATTTGTTCAATGTATGTGACCCAGCCATTAAAGATCATATTGAAGAAGATAAACATGCACATCAAGTATCATTAATATCATAATGAATTTGTGCAATGACTTAGTAATAATGTAATGATAGTAATAATAATAAAAATAAGTAATGACCTAATAAAGGATTCTACTGAATAGAAACCAAATGAATAATAATAACTTTTTATCTAAAATACAAAAAAATATGTTACTGAATACCTCACACATATTAAGAAAATATCTGCAATCGAATATGCTCAATAACTTCTTAAGAAAAAATTCACTAACCTTACTTATAAGGGGAAATATTTGGTAAGTGACTGTGTCAAACAGCAAATCAAAATAAGTAAATAAATAAATAGCTACAGAAAATAACATCTCTCAGAAGAAGTAACTGAAATGGGAAATGTCAGGGTTCTATAGGACTTTCTGTAAATATTGAGAGGACCATTCAGGATAACAGACCAGGTTTTGTCCTCAAGGATCAGAAAAAGAAAACTTAGCTTTTAGCTGAAATGTTTAATCTGAATACCTGTAAAATAGATTACAAAGTTAATTAAATATAAAGATCTTAGAATTGAAATCCCAAAATGTCAGCCCTTGGGTCAATAGGGACAAACATTTCAATAAAATCCTTGTTAAAATTTCCCTCCATGAAATCAAAATAAATAGTACTTACCAGTCTATGCACACAATGTTATTTATCAATCATATAATAAAGTTCAAAGAAATGTACATTGTTTCAAACCCTCTGTTGTCTTAAGACACTGGAAATGACTTGGCACTAGATTTTATTAAACAGGAAACAAATCTGGGTCTTGTGGGGAAAAGGAATGGACAATTTTACTAACAGTGTCCCAGGTAACATCAACATACAAGTCGAAGATTGCTCTACTAGGAACATTCCATATACTAAGAAAAGTGCTATCAATTAAATAACAGTTCTTCTATAGGGTCTAAGAACCATAGTTTGGATCCGGCTGTACAGAATACAAAACAGAAAACATAACCTGCATTAATAATAATAATAATAATAATAATAATAATAATAATAATAATGATGATGATGATGATGATGATGATGATGACGGTGGTGGTGGTGGTGGTGGTGGTGGTGGTGGTGGTGGTGGTAATAATAATAATAATAATAATAAAGAATAAGAAAAAAAAGAAGATTGGGATGGTAGGATTGGACAGTATATTCACTGGATGATATTTTTTTACAGTAATGTTCACCCTATAAAAGACCCAGGGGCCACTCTAGGTAGAGGGTTGCATTAAGAAGCAGGTTATCTAGATAGATGAGGAAGATAACAGTTAACCCTAGACTTCAACAAGTTCAGATTAAAGTGATTGAGGATTACAGAGAAACATTCTCTTGGGAGTTGTTCCCGCAGAGCAGTGGTTTGCAGGAAGAAGCTGTTCAGGTAGGACTTACTTCTCACCAAGTGAATACAGAGGAAATGTGGGTGGTTTGCTACAATGTGAGTGGCATGACAAGTCCTGGTCAAATATATATATATATATATATATATATATATATATAGCATGCCACTTGTTGAAAAATTGTTTGAACCAGTGAGTTGAAGTCCATGAGGTCTGTATTCTTTGAGACTTGACCATACATACTGACAGACATATAAATGCTAACAGAGCAGGCAGAGTGATTTAAAACTGCAACCAAAATTTTTACACATTATTCATATGACAAAATAAGTAAATACAAGGATCTTGAAATTCCAAATGATAAATATGATTTCTTAAAACTTCTGTTAGATCTATATAATTGGAGTCCTGGGTACAATCAAGAAATATATTAACAAGATACCTGACAGTTTCTGTTTACAAGAGATCTGAAACATTTCATTGTGTAGAACTGCTCTGCTCATTTATTCATGAGAGTATTATCAATGTAAAGAAAATATAAACACTGTAGATGTTAAGTATCACGTAATATCAGAATTTGTGCAAACAGAATGCATTTATTTACTACCAGCCCTTACCCTAGGTGTTAGGTAAAGATTCAGTAAGGGATTGTACAAAATAAAAAGCAAATAATAATAATAATAATGTAAGATAGCATCCAAGGAATTTTAAAAACTATCAAAGTATAAAGACCTGGAAATCAAAATTGAAAAAATGTGGAAATGGAAAACAAGAATAGTGGCATAGGACTATGGTACTAGAAATAGTACCATAGTCATAGAAAGTATGATAAGAATGATAAAAAAGGAACACAACAACACATTGAAAAAATCCCTGGAAATCCCAGCTTCAGAGAAATACAAAAAATGTCTTGCTAAGTACAGCCAACACACTAAGAAGAACTTTGTCCATGTAACACTAGTGATATTATGGGAGTTAGAAAAACAAATCATGAAATGTAGACATAACACATTGCTACCTGCCTTAGGTGTTCCCACAGACTTGGTAGGTTGTGTGACCATAGCAGAAAATGAAATATAATGATGATAATATAATATAATATAATATACTACTACTACTACAACCACTACCACTACTACTACTAATACTTAGAACTGATTCCCTGACTACTACAATTTTAACCTCTTCAAATCCAGGGTTAACTAATATTTATCTTACATATCCTCATAATATGCATGTCTTGCTTTCTCCTTCCCTTCTAACTTTCTCATTCAGTAATGTTCTAATTTGAATAGCTTTTAAGAGTTGCACTTGATGAACTAAAGTAAAAGAAAAAATGTGGTTGCTCTAAATATGTCGGCTCTATTTAAATATAGTGATTTACTAAATGTAGCATAGATGTGGCAAAAGGTCAAAAGTATGGAGCACCCAGTGAGGATCAAACTCACAACTCAGTCCCAATTAATCTAGCAAGACAAGCTTGCTAACCATTATACCACTGTGAAGTGCTGAAATCATTTTCTAAGTGTAGCATAGATGTGGCACAAGGCTGAAAGTATGGAGCACCCAGTGATGATTGAACACACTACTCGGTTGTAAATGATCTAACAAGACAAGCTTGCTAACCATTATACCACTGCGAAGTGCTGAAATCATTTTCTAAGTGTAGCATGGATGTGGCACAAGGCTGAAAGTGTGGAGCTCCCGGTGATGATTGAACACACTACTCAGTTGTAATTGATCTAACAAGACAAGCTTGCTAACTATTACACCACGTCAAAGTGCCCAAATTATTTTTTGAGCATGGCTTAGATGTGGCACAAGGCTGAAAGTGTGGAGCACCCAGTTAGGATCAAACTCATCAACTGAAATGAGTGCCCAAATGAATTTAAATAAAGACATAATAGAGTTGAAAAATACTGGAAGATTTGCATATATTTCTTGTAGAAAAGTGTTATGAATAAACATCATTGCTAGAAGGTGAAAATGTTCAAATGCTCAGACTTCACCATACATACTAACTACATTCAACAAGCCAATAGACTAGATATATTTAGTGTCCTGGGTATGATGATAAACTACATCTGCATCCTGGGTATGACGATAAACTACATTCGCATCCTGGGTATGACGATAAACTACATCCAACAGCAAGGCCTCTGATAATACGTTTTTAAAAAGATAATGTTGCCAGCTATACGTTTTTGAAAAAATAATATTACCAGCTATACGTTTTTGGAAGAAAAGAAAATAATATTACTAGCTATACATTTTTGGGAAAATATTATTACCAGCTATACGTTTTTGGCTATATGTTTTTGGAAAAATAATATTACCAGCTATACGTTTTTGAAAAAATAATATTAAAAGCTATAGAGAAAAAATATTAACAGAAATAAATTTTTGACAAACCAAAAATATTACCAGGAAAAAAAAAGTTGTTGGCATTAAATGACCCATTGAGGTTGATATGCCATAAAACAAAACAAAACCAAATCAAATATATTTATAAGAAACTTTGTGAAAACATAAATGTGGATCTAATGACCGCCATTTCTGATAAAAACATGTCAGCAAAGGATTTTGTCAAACTTGCAAAAATAGGGAACTGGAAATAATATTGTAAGAACGTGATGTTTAAACACAACCAATAATAATAGAAACATTAGGAAGGATTAAAAATAATACTGACATAATAATAATGATATAGATAAAAAGAGAATCCCAAGATCTCAGGAGACCTCTCACTATCTGAGATACAAATGATTATGGATCTGCACACTACTACTTAATGTAATATAGTTAGTAACTTTCCTAGAGAAACCTAAAGATTTTATAAATGATTGTATCAAACAACCAATCGGGAAAATGATCCCAAGTCGTGTAAAATTACTTTCAAGTTTGACTCTGATTTTTCTGATGCCAAGCTAGTGATGCTTGCTATTAGACTCATATATAATACAATGAAATGAAAAAGGGACTATGATTATATATAATACATAATGCTGTTAACAGAGCCTATTTTCAGTCAAAACCTGAACCTAGACCATATGCCTTTTGAATTATGCTGGGAGGCAAGACAGAATTAATATATGACAAAATATTGGAGAAAGGCTTAATAAACTAAGCATAGAGAAAATAAGAAACTTCAACCATTTCAATTCATAAATGCTATTTTGAAATCAGATTTTTTTAGACATTGGTGACAGTGAATTAAAATCTATTTTTTATACCCTATACATCAATTAAATGAGAGAACAAGACAATTACTTTTCCTCTTGTGGCAAAAATGATTTTACTTGCTTCTTTCTTTAGTTAATGTATAAATGATGCCACAGTGTAACAAAGATTTTTATGCAAATGCTTGTATATTTCTTATTTGATTTTCCAAAATTCTGTTGATCTTAATTTACTTCAAGAACAGTGTTGTTTTGTCCATTTCATATTTAAATTTGAAACAGGTTTTATAGAAAGCAAATTGTTTATCTAATCTTATAGTAACTTCTCAGTGGATCTTTTCAACATGTTGGACTAGAATGGTTTTGTATTCTCCTCAGGTCTCCAAGTTTTGGAAATTTTCTAGATTCTTATTAGCAAGAAATAAAATAATGTGTCTAATAGATAGATGACACTGGTCAACACGATTTTTGGTGCCAAAAAAAAAAATATGTTTTTTAGCTAATGTGGTGGTACTGCTTCTGAAAATGACCTTAGTTTTTCATGGTTAGCTACCATTTTTGCTGTACTGAAATTGCTCAGTTTTGGAAAAAAGATCAATTTACAATCTTGGCTGATGACAAAATTTAGTTAATAGAGGTCATAGAAACCTATCAATTTTCACGTAGGCCAAGCAATTTATGTCAGCCACCTGAAATAAACTATTTTTATAAGAAAAAATATTTTTGAGTCAAAAATTTTAAAATAGAAGTACCATTTTTTTTTCAATTTATCACCAAAATTCAAATTAACTGATAAACTTGATAATTAAAGTGCAATCAAAAAAATGAAACTCTAAAATCTTCTGTTTGATATTCATAAATTTATCTCATCACTATGGAAGGAAACCAAGCACATTGAGAGCATTTTGTTTTCACAGTTGGAAAGAAACTCTAAAGACATCCTAATTGAATGCAGATATTCCATTGTATATGATACTACTGGAGTATCAAAAGGGACTAAAGTGACATTGGACATGACAAACAATCAAGAAAAAGAAAATTTTTACCATAGTTCTCATGTTCATGAAGGTTTTATTTCTGCTGTTAGTTTATTAAATGATTTGATGAAAATACTTGTAGGTCTTGGTATATACAATCATGTTATTTTTAAGACTTGAGGCCTGATTTTTATTGCAAAAATAGTATTTCTCAATAAGCAAACCAATATTTGTTGGTTTAAATACAAATTGAGATGTTTTTACAATTTTACTTTGAGAAATATTGCCATCAGTCAATATCATATATACAGGAAACAAATGAAAAAAATGCTTTTTTTTCCAAAAAATAAGGCATTTCTGTACAGCAAAAGCAGTAGCTAACCAAGAAAACGTAAGATCATTTTCAGATTCAGTGCCCCAAAATTAGCTAAAAGTGATGTTTCATGTCTTGACATCATTTCCAATTTTTTTTTTTGTTGACAGTATAAACTGTGTTGCAGTGTTGACTGTATTGAGCTCCAACTTTAAATTCCTATAATACTATATGAAAAAATTGTCTCTTTGAGATTTTGAGTCATTTTAATGGTTTTTACAAAACCAGAATTTTGTTAAATATCCTTCTGTCTTTCATTCTGTGCCATGTACTTTCAGAATGTCGGTAATTATGTCTCTTCAAAACTTCCTGTTTTTGTTGTGCTAATTTATGTTTTTGGTACTTTTTCTGTAATCCATTTACTAAAACTCCTTAAGTAGATTACATCTGATTTTACATGTAATATATCTTGTGGGTGTTAAATTCTACGAATCTCCTTTTCTTGCAATATTCACCAAAACTCTAAACCATTCTCTTTTTCATTGTTAGCAGTTTAAGCATCTTTACAGCCTTGCAGGTGAGGGATTATTTTCCACACTACAACCTCTTTCCCACAGACAAAATATTGCAAGCCTCTTGTTACTCTATCTCTATTTCCATGGCAAATGTTCTACATTCCTTACTTTCACTAGCTCTGCCCTTTACAGGTAACACCTTGCTATGCCATGTACAGTAGAATGAATCATCTCCATTCTCTTTGTAATTTGTCACTAAGAAGGAAGTTCTATTGGAACAGATTTTTCCCAAGAACTGCTGCTTTGGGTCCCAAGAATATGTGTTCCTGATTACTACAATCTTAACCTCTTATTTTCAACAACCTCAATCAATAACTCTCTGCCTTGATCGGCTCATGGGCCTTGTATTGTTCTGATTCCCATTATCCTTAAAACTTCCTTGTTTTTCATATGCTCTGTCCATGGGATTCTCTACATTTGTTTAGTAGAACCAGACCTTGTTCTCATCAAGACTTTTTTTCATTTGTGAGGAAATTAGACATTACATAGCAGTTCAGCATTTTTCTTTGTTTTCCAAACACTTAATACTTTGCTCAGTTTCTGAAAGGCATATCTCACTGTTTCTATTACTTTACGTTTCATCAATTGTTACTAGATACACTAGAGAGTTAAATTTCTGCCCCTGCTTGAATTTCCTATCACTGATATGCTGTACACACATAGGGTTGTCTCTTTTTATAATAACCATGTATTTTCTCTTCTTTTAATTAATGGTTAATCATTAAATATACGATTTTCAAAAAAAATTATCAAACACTAAATTCAAATAAATTAAATCATGTTATCTGATTCTACTGTCATTGATTGAGGTTTTTTTTTGGAAAAATCTTACAAGGTATTCCAGTTTTGTGATGATGAAAATAGTCTATGTTATTGAATGCTTAATAATTTGAGTTTGAATTTAATACTTACATCATTTTGTAAAGCTAAATCTGTAAAGATTTTGATTTTTCATACAGAAATATATATTGAAAATATATTTATAGTATATCAGGAATAGCATTTGATTGATAAATTAATTGAACTTTGGAAATGGTTTCAGTTTTAAAACTTGCTAAGAATATTTTTCCAGAATATCTCAAAGTGATTAGTCTTTAGCCATTTAAATTTTTGAGCCATTTGAGCTCCTTTGGGGCAGGTAAGCACAACATTTTTGAAATTGGCAGAAATCCTGAAGCATGAGGACAGGCATGGCTAAAATTAACTGCTGGTTTCCAGAAAGCAAACTATAAGAAGAAAGCTCAGAATTACCTGCAGGTAAAGTTTTACCATAATTAAGCTGAAGATAAGCATCAGAGATTTTTTTGTTCAAATCATGGCTGCTTTTATTCATTCTCAATTTGAGCCTTTAGGAGAAAAATCTGGTCAGCATTTTATCTTTTTCTTAGAAATAATTCAGATTAAAGGATACTTTCTTTAGGGAAATTTTGACATTCATGATTTGGGGCTTAGAATTTTTTGGTTTCACTTTCCCACTACTGTAATGTCAATTCCCTGTGCCTTTTCTTTAAAAAAAAACTTTCATGTTAGTTGTTATGATGAACTTTCCTCTATGGTAACAAGACATTATGAATTTAAAATCAGTACAGTGGAGTAATGGATAGCAGATTGAGGAATTGGAGAGCCGAGTTTGAAATCAGGTCAAAACCATTACATTCACTTACATGCTAATACCATTGGGAAAGGTATGAATCCTCTTCAGCTGTGGTTAAATAGCAGGACAGACCAGGCTCTATAGCCTTGGATGGCAACTTGTCTACTGCAGAAAGAAATGGCAAACTAATGTGGGGAAAAATCTGCCTCGTCAGTCATGTATCTTTCGATACATGATCACCTAAGCATGTATCATGCATGGCACATTACTAACTGAGTAAATTGCCAACAAGCTCTCATCATTTTACAAGTGAATTGTCTAGATTTGACTAACTTTTTTGCTAGCAATTTCTTTTCTCACACTTCTTACCTTAAATGCAATAGCAATCATTACCTATTATCTTTTTGATTTCTCTTCTTTCATTGTTTTTTCTCATTAATAATGTTTTCCTTTTTCTTATTATTTCACACTCATATGTCCCTCTACATAAACTTTGACTGAGGTTCCAACACCATTATGTGCATCTCTGGTGTTTCAGAAGATCTTGTTACACTTTGGTCATCAGGGAAGTCCCAAATGGATTCATTATTGACAGATATGCAGATGACACAGTGTTGATAGCAGACAGAGAAAGGAAAGCTCCTACAGAGGGTAGAAAAGGAAAGTGAGAAGAAAGGGTTAAACATCAATTATAAAAAGATAGAAATTATGATGCTTAGCAAAAGGAACAACGCAAAATGAAATTTAGAGATTGTAGCCAAAAATCATATATTACAAAAATTTAAATATCTTGGAAGAATTTAAACAGAGGAGGGAAAGTGTAACACCAAAATCTGACAGTTCAATGGGACAGCAAAAAATGCCTTCGTAAAGGTGTTCTTATTTACCCTGAATAGCATGAAATTTGAATTCATGGTAAAAGTTTGTGATCTCTGATTTCTTTTGACTTTAGTATATATATATACATATATATATATATATATATATATATATAGATATATAGATATACCTATCTCTCTCTCTACACATGTGTGTGTGTGTATTTGTGAATGTGTGCATGTATACATATATATATATATATATATATATATATATATATATGGTGTAAATAAAATTGTCCAGATTGTGTTACAGTATAATTACCCGTCCCATGAAATGTTTAATACCTAAAAAACACTAAACTAATTGAGTTTCTTTGTTACAGATTTTCAGATGAGACATTTAGCCATCTTGACACCATTTATCATAAGATTCATTGAAAAATCCTTTGAGTTATTCAGCTAGAAATAGGAAAGGTTAAAATCATTTTGTGTTAGCCCCATTGTCTTCCAAATTGAAAATGGTAAGAAGTAAAAGATTATTCAGGCCTTCAGTAATGGTACCAACATTTATACTCTGGCTTCCATATTCAAAATCCTTTCAAGAATCTATCAAGAGAACAGTGAATAAGTTTAAAAAGGCTGGAACAGTAGAGAAGAAAACTGGATCAGGAGGTCACAACAGGAAGATAGAACATCATTCCTACTTAGAGCTAAAAAAAATCAATTAGGAAAGATCCAACCCAACCGATAATACGTTTGGCATGTCAGAGAGGAGTTTCAGCTATGACAGTTCAAAGAGCAGTGAAAAAGAAGACTTGAAAATGAAATCATATGTGAAACCTGTGCAGCAACTTGTTACTCCAGGACAAAAAGTTAGAAGGTTAGGGAGGATGAAGATCATCTTGAATATATATGTATGTATTTGAACTTAATTTCAATCCTTCATGAGCTTCCAATCCTTATCTGATAAAATCTTCCAATGAAACCATATTAAAAAAAAGCCAACAAATATTAAACAGCTCTGAAATATAATGGATTTTTGGCTACACTTACATAAAGAACACACAATACAATAACAGCCAACAGGAAAATTAATATCATATGTTTCAACCAACCATACAACAAAAACATAGAAACAAATGTCGGAAACATATTCATTAAACTCATGCACAAAAACTTTCCCACATCAGGAACTTTCCACAAAATATTCAACAGCAACACAGTAAAATTCAGCTACAGTTGCACTGAGAACATGACACAAATAATAAAAAATCATAACATAAAAATATCCAACAAACCACCTACACAAATCAAACCCACCTGTAGGGCAAAGGACTGATGCCTCTTAAATGACAATTGATTACAAAACAATGTAATATACCATGGTACAGTAAAATCAGTGATAAGGAAGAAAGAAAATATACATAGGTGTAACTGAAGGATCTTGGAAACATATATTACAAACACAAAACATCCTTTACAACTAGTAATTATGCAAACAGCAAAATATTTTGTAAACATTTATAAGAAATTAAAAACAAAAACGCAAATAACACAAAAATATTATGGAAAATAAGAAAAACAGCATCAGCCTACAAACATAAATCAAAAACTGTAAACTTTGTCTGGAGGAGAAAATAGGTATAATCACTTTCCTAGACTAAAAAAAATTACTAAATAAATGCAGATACAAAAACAAATATTTACTACATTACTTAAAAATCATAAACTTAAAATGAATATCTTGTAAAAATGAAATATACAACTATATGCAAAACTATATGCAAAACTATATGCTGAATATCCATGTACAGGTTGCAATCGATAAATTGGTATCTAAATTACACAAAAATTAAAATAACACTGACATCTCATTTTTACATATTTACCAAAAGTATACAAAAATATCTTGAAATACTAAAAAGCAAATTTATTGAATAAATTCGCCATTGGCTTTAACTATAGCCTCTAGACAAGGATGGTCTCTTTGTTTAAGTTGGTGAATGATGCCATACTCCTTGCCTTCAGTTCATCTTTGTTTTACAAGAAGTTTTGTTGGTTTCATGTTCAACTGTGCCCTACACATAAAAACCAAGTGGTTTGCAGACTGGGGAGTTAGGTGGCAAGATGTCATTGCAGAAATTGTCTGACAGCCATGACTGGGTTCTCCTGCTTATGTCGCATGATGCAGAGTCATGTTCACAGACAAAGGGCTTTCCATTAGCCACCCTATTGACCCAGGGCAGCACTATGTCCTCAAAGTATTTGATGTAGACCTCTGTGCTGAGTCTGAGGCTCTCAGTAACAAATTTGGGGGTGATTTTTCTTAACTGCTGGACGTTTGTAATCACCATCAGACTCATCCAACTCCTTCCAAATCCTTTGCACTGTCCTCAGATTGGCACCCAAACTGACTGAAATATTGGTATTGAAGATTATGTCACGAATGTCAAGCAATACAGCATGTACTTTCAAGTTTTTTTTCTGAAAGATGGTGCCCAACTGACCCTATTATACTGTGCAGTTGACAAAATAAAAAAAAAACAATGCACATTCAAAAAATTAAAAATAATTGAATGACAAGAATTTACCTACAGTATTCTATTTTTGTGTGTATGTGTGTGGATATATATATATATATATATATATATATATATATATATACACACACACACACACATGCACACATACATATATATATATATATATATATATATATATATAATAAATGCAAACATAAATGCATATTTGAAATAAATGCCTCATTTTTATTTTAAATAGTATGCAGACTGATCAGGACAAGAGATGTAATACAAACTTTTTAAAATAAAAAATCCTCTATAGCTAAGTGCTATCAGAACAAATGATAATTCCATGAAGGACACAGGCTTGATTCCTGTTGGAAGACATATTTTCTACAAAATTTCTCAGAAATTCAGGCCAGTACATCTAATTAATACTGTTTATTATAAACAGAGTATATTATTTCTATTTAAATATTTCCATCTATAAAAATATGAATAAACAGATGATATATTAAAATAACTGTTCATTTCATAATATATATATATATATATATATATATATATATATATATATATATATATATATATATATTAATGTGGATGAATCAAAACTAGATATTAACAATCATATATACATGTATTAGCATGCATAGACAGGTAAGTGAATAAATATTTACAAAAATTTACTTTAAGGTGTAAACAAAACAGTGCTCAATGTGGTTAGACAGAGCCAAAAATATATATTAATAAATATACACATTTCTACATTCAATATAATATACATATACCTATGTATATACCTATGTTTGAATATATTTATATATATATTAGTGAATATACATAATATCCAATATCATCAGCATTACTAGGAGTTACATGCAGTCTTGTAATCTTCAGGTGCAGAGTGTATATATATATATATATATATATATATATATATATGTATGTATGTATGTATTCAAATACTACACATGCACACTCATATATATATATATATATATATATATACATACACACAAATATTTATTTGATATCCACAAATATATACACAAATAGATGTATTCAAATGTCTATAGATAAAAATCACCCTGATATATATATATATATATATATATATATATATATTTTTTTGTACATTTACACTACAGCCAGTCCCATAATGATACCAAGGTGTAGGCCAGTTTTTGGTGATTTAGGATCTATCTGAAATGTGGCCTTATTTTTCAGTACTTTGCCTCAAGGACAAACTTTGGTTGTGAATCTGGAAGGCGACTTCATCTTCTCCAGGATGATTATATCAAACAAGTCTGAAAAGTGATTCCAGTGGCCATTTTCTCAATTACTGATGAAGCGCTGATGGCCCGAAACGAGTTTCTACCCATCAGAAATAGCCAGGAGCTTTTATGTCTGAAGGGAAGTAATTATTTCGTCGATTTTTGATGAGACACTTTTTATCTCATGCATATCTATATAAACACACACATTTATATATATATGCATATACATATTAGATATATTTATATGCATATCTGACTTTATATATATATATATATATATACATATATATATATATATATATATATATATATATATATATTTAATTAATGAGCATATCAAGTCATAGATATATATATACACATATACATATATATATAATGAGCATCTCAATTTATAAATATATATATATATATGTATATATATATATATATCCATATGCATGTACATGAATACTCTTAATAACTATGCATGTTTGTGTTTGAAGGCATATTATATATATATATATATATATATATATATATATTTGAAAGTATATATATATATATATATATATATATATATATATATACATAGTATTTAAGATATGTAAAGATGCATGGAAAATAATATTTATCTGAAACTGAGTATCATGCATATAATGAAGCTTCTCTAATGGCTGATAGGCATATACCTGAGTTCATATATATAATACAGTATAAATACCTCTATCAGTGTATCAGTCTATCTCTTATGTTTAGCATGTCATATATTATTATGCAAGTTGTTGCTTTTGCAATAATATTGCTATTGACTAATCAACATTGGGTAAGTTTTTATTATGTACTAGCATTTGCAAGATAAGCCTATCAAGTGTATATAATATTATTTAATAATATAAGATTATTTAGTTATATAATATTTAAATAATATTAAATGATATTGTATTATTAATAATTATTTAATATATTATTTAAAATAGTATTATTTAATAATATGCTCTTTTTTCTTATAAATATTATTGAAGTGACTTATATTATTAAATAATATTATATTATTAATAATTATCATTTTAATATAATATACTTTTTTCTTAGAAATATTGTCAAAGTAACTTTTTTGATGCTGGTAGATTTTGCTATGAATCGTGAGAATTTGTCATATTGTAAATAAATATATATAATAATATACTTACTGATATCTATTTTTTAATTTTAGATATAATCTCAAAAAAATATAAAGTTATTGATTGATGGGAATACAATTTTGTGAATTTTGAAAAACTGAATAGGGAACAGAATAATGAAAAAAATTGAAAAACATTGACAAAAAAATGAGAAAATATTGAATCTAGGAATGTTACAAAAAGAGATTAGAGAAATGTTGATGGAGTATAGAACAAGCAAAGCAGAAATTGAAAAGAAAAAGTGATAAAAATAAGTAACAAAAACTGGCTTTTAGAATACCATAAAATATCATAGCATATGATAAATGCTAGTAAAATGAAAAAGAAAATAAGAAAAGTGGACTAAATAGCAACAAAGTATTTGAAGAATCTGGTGTTGCAAATGCAGAGGGAAGAGATGCAGTACAATAAGAAAACAACAAAACTATCACATTTTAAGTAAATATCACAAAGAGAACTTATAATTTGGATGAAGATGTACATGAAAATTGATTTCTCAGTATTAATTCTTAGTGCTGAAAGTAGAGCTACTTTGGATGGACATTTAAGTAAGTAGTCAATTAACATAGCTTAGAAGTCAAAAAGGGGTGAAGTAAGGTTTTGACTTTGTATTGTAAGTAGTACAATTATGGATCCATTCTTAGTTGGTGTCAGTGCTAAGATAAATTCAAAGACATATTGGATAAGGCACTTTTTCATGACACAGGTCATAAACAAGATGCGCCTTAAGTTAAAGAGGATTTTCAAACAAGAAAATGCTTCTTCAAATATTTAAAGGCAGAATATTGCAGACCTTGCCAAAAACTGTTTCAAAAACACCAAATTAATGGAATACTTCTTCAGCATTTCCAGATAGAAAATTGAGCATCATTATTAAGAGATTTATCTGAGAATTGAATCTTAAGCCGAGATGTCTGCGAAGAAATAAAACTACTCCAAATAAAGTTAAACTCAAAAAAACTGAAAATTTAACAGAATCTATTCTGGAAATACTGGTGAAGGTAATAGAATGTAAAGGAGCCAATATTAAAATCTTAAATAACAGAATAATTAGATTTGGGATTTATTTATAACTAACAACTTATGTTGACCTTATTTTTATTTTACAAAATAAAGCATAACATTCCCATAATAAGTGCTAATCAAGGATAAACCATATAAGTTAAAATTCACACAATATAATTGCACATATGAATATATGAAAATAATGGGACAGTGGAAATCTTTTACAGACATGTTTCACTTCTCTGTGCTAAGTATCTTCAGATCAGAATGAAAGTCAAGCTGGTGCATAAGGAAATTGTCTTTGATTTTTTGTTGAAGTGCTAAAATACTATGGCCAGAAAGAACTTTTTTTTCAATTTGAAACCATTAATATTAGCTGGAGTAGCCAACTTCAACTAAATCTCTGTTTTTTCTCTAATTGTTCATATATCGTATTATGTTAATATTGCTTTTACGATTATCAGAGATATTGCATATGAGCCTGGTCAGAGGTTGAACATGGAGAAATGGAAGATCAGTGGACTTTCAATGCATTTTCATCTGAGTGAATTATTTTCTTTTTTGATCAGATTGTCATTTATTAGGTCAAAATTGTGGTCTGATGAGTTACAGTGAACTATCAGTGTGTTTAAATACAGAAGGAAATTACTGGAAAGTAATTGAAACTCACCTGAAGCGAGCTGAATCTATAATGTTCTTCATGCCAATGACACTTCCACCGAGCTTCTCTACGGTATATGATTTCACTGAATTTTGATGTGTTCCTCTCGAATTTTAAACTGGGGTCATCAGGAGAGAATGTGCACCGTTTCAGGGCCTTCCTCTCAACGGTTTCAGTTGCACACCCCCCCTCACTGATGTGAGGCCCCATTATAACGATATACAAGTGTTGTAGATAAACTAGTTCAAATGTGTAACGGCGAAATTAAATTTACGAAAATTCCGAAAAACGGCAAACCTCGCGTTCTGAGAATGCAACGTGAACCTCATTACGCATTCACGATCAAACATGTCATGCCGTCATGTTTGCTGAAACACTCCATGGAGTATTTCGTTTTTTCCATATCCACATAGAACTATTTTCTGTTACTTCTATTAGGCGTTTTATACTCTTGGCCCTATTACGCCCTTTGATTCCAATTTTACAGTATATCCCCATGATTTTCATGTAGTTACTTTTTTTAAATTTCTAAATGTTTATCCTGATGCATATCATTAATAATTTTTGTGCAATTTTGCCTCTAATTTGTTCTTGTTGTTGCTATTCCATTTGGTGCATATACTTATATACTTAAATTTTTTATAACCAATTGCAATTAATCTCAGTTTTATTGTATAAACATTAACTTGTATAATGAAATTATATGTAATGTATGTGTGCAATTGTAATTGAATGATAACTTGGAGAAATCCTATATTACATGTTTCACTCTTCTCCAGTACATACATAGATATGCTTGTATATATATAAAATTGTTTATGTATATAAATATTTGAATGGAATTTGGATATTACTTGACAATTCTATGGTCTGATCGTCTTACCTGCAACATTTGATGAGGCATGTAGGTTAAAAAATCCAACTAATGTTTTTAGAAATACAACTAATGTTTTATAATCTTACTTTTTCTATATGCATCAACAGATGTACGGATATGAACATCAAATAAAACCTGAAAATGTCTGTTTTGATTGTATAATGTTTCAAAAGTAAAGAAATCATAAAATCCTGCTATGTATGAAGATTAACATTTTTATAAAAAAATTGTAAGGCTCTACTTATACATATATATATATATATATATATATATGTATATTTATATATACATATTTATATAGTGAGAAAAAGAGAGAGTTGTTAGTCCTTGTACATGCATATTCATATACATGTATATATACAGGGTGTCCATAAAGTTTGTGTGCACTTTAAAAAATTTATAACTTTATTTGTATTTGCGATAGAAATAATTTGTAAAATGGATTAGAAAGAAGTAAATCTATATTTTTTAAGGTTTTATTGAAATTTTATTTAAGTTTTCACATGTCCTCCATCATTATCAATACAAAGGGTAATACAATTTTGCAGTTCATGGAAAACATTTGCCAACTGATTTAAAGTAATGCCTGAAATCACATTGGTTATTTTAGCTATGCTTAAAAAATTTATAACATTTTTTACAGATTGTTTCTATTGCAAATACAAATAAAGTAATAAATTTTTTAAAGTGCACACGAACTTTATGGACACCCTGTATATGTATCTGCATGTGTAAAGACAAATGCACATACATAAACATATACAGGCACATACATAATCATATTTCTTATGCTTCTTTTTGAATTTGTACCCCTGTGAATTGGATTGTAATTACGATTTCAATGTAATAAATTATAACCATGGAATATTAGTGTTTTAGCCTTTTATATTACATGTATATATATATATATATATATATATATATATATATATATATATATGTAATATAAAAGGCTAAAACACTAATATATATATATAATAATTATAAATTAATATAATTTATAATTTAAGCTCTATTTCTGTATGGAGCACTGTTTTTTAAAATAAAAACAAAAATAATACTCCCAATTATTTATCTCACGTGTTCTTTTCTATTTTTCTATATATTTGCACACACACACACACACACACACACACACACACACACACACACACACACACACATATATATATATATATATATATATATATATATATAGGGTGTAACAGGCAAATTGTTGCCATTTTATATATTTAATTTTGTGTATGCACATTGTTTGTTTTTGATTTTGTTGACTGCACAGAATAGTAAATCAGTTGGACACCATCTGTGAGAAAAAGACCACCATTACATAATCTACTCCACCGGAAATTTGGTAATGGCATGCTTTACTGCTTGGCATTTGTGCAAGAAGCTCCAATACAAACATTTCAGAGCATTTGGGTGTGAATTTGAGGACAGAGCAAAGGATTCGGAAAGAATTAGATGAGTTTAATTTTAATTACAAAGGTGTTTGTTATGATCACTAGTGATGGCAAAGTTATGCCTCCACTCATCTTCCCACATTTCATCAGACTCAACACAGAAGCCTACATCAAGTGCCTTGAGGAGCAGTGATCTCTTGGGTCAAGAGGGTGACTTCTGTAAGACCCTATGTCTGGCAAAAGTAGTCTACACCATGCCACACAAGCAGGAGAACTCAGTCATGGCTGTCAGACAATTTCTGCAGCCACATCACGCCTTACATCTGGCCACCTAACTCCCCACATTGCAACCTCTTTGATTATTATGTGTGTGAGGCAAATAAAGAAAACAGTAACCAGCGAGTAAATTCAAGCTCTCCCAGCTGGTATTTCAACCTTGAGTCGTTCCTTCTTGAGTTCTGTCTCAAAATCTGACTGACTGACTGTTCTTGCCGCCAACCATGAACATCACTCGAAGAACTCCCCGACTCGGAAAAAAGTAGTTGCTTTTATAGTTGTCCATATACCCATAAACCCTTGCGTCTTCATGTGATCCCATAATTCATTGCGTCCATGTCCCATAATGCATTGCATCTTTATTGCATAAAAATGCAATGCAAGTCCCCCCTCATTCTTTTACATTATCTGGCCGAGGATGAATTACAGCAGAGCGGTAAGTGCTTTTTTCTCCCTCATTTCAACTGCAGTAGCTTTACATGCTAAGCAAATACGGGCTCTTTTTTGGCGGGGACAAGCCAAGTCACGACCAGTTGTGCTCGTCCCAGGTTCTGTCTCATGTCTGCCACAGTGTGGGATACTGTTGAGCAAGAAATGAACAAATCTCCTTGTAATGCCAAAGATAAACTGAAGACAAGGATTATGGCATCATTCACCAACTTAAACAAGGAGACCATCCAGAAGAGATGTAGGAGATTCTAAAGTTGCCTTGAGGCCATGTTTGACGCCAATGGTGATTTTATTGAATAAATTTACTCATTAGTATTTCAAGATATTTTGTGTAATTTTGGTAAATATATCTGATAAAATAAGACGTCAGTGTTATTTTCATTTTTGTGTAATTTAGATGACAATTTATCCATCGCACCCTGAATGATGTCTACCTGGAAAGAAAAATGCTGTTATTAATAAGAAGAGTTGTAATTAATGCATGAAACATTTCACAGTTCTACCATCACGCCTTCATATTCAGACGATGAATATTTCAACCTATCCTCGTATATATATAATGTAGCACACAGTTTTCCAATAGTTTATTACAACAAAGTTCTAATAAACATAGAGGCAGAAAATGTATAATTATTATTATTAATATATATATATATATATATATATATATATATATATATATATATGTATATGATAAAATAAAGAACAAATAGAAATGTATATCAATCTAACATGTTTCACTATTATTAAAGTTTCATTACCAACTATAAATACATACCTAAAATATTACATTAGATCACCATCTTTCTTTGAATCCATTCTTAAAGAATCTAACTTATATCTATCTAATACATAGAATACTTTCTTTAAGAGGTCAGCCATAAATTAGAACCATACAATCAGGTTGACCACACAGAAGTGAAGATAGAACTCTGGCTAGACAGACACACACATACACAATATCATATACACATTACCATTCAATGCCCACTTAGACATACAAGAATCATACACATAGAATTATCTACAGTTTTAATACATGTGACATTTGTCTGACCAATGAAAACAGACCCAAACATAACTGAAATTACTAATGTTTCTATCTTTTTGTCTGTTTTCTCTAAATCTCTGACAAAGCTTTAATAAAAGTAAAACATGTTAGATTGATATACGTTCCTTATTTGTTCTTTATTTTATCTTCCTGTCAGATTCAGATCCATACTTGATCTGCACTTAATCTTTAACCTATATATGTGTGTATGTGTGTGTGTGTGTGTGTGTGTGTGTGTGTGTGTGTGTGTGTGTGTGTGTGTGTGTGTGAAAAGAGATAGATAGATTGGAAGAAGTTTCAAACAATTATGTGAATTTTTATACCAAGTAATTTTGTCAACATGCTTTGCTGTGGTAGCTACCCATAGCTTAATAGTAAACTCATTTAGTTTGATAATGGTTTTCCAGATTCAAGATCATATTGCTCTGATTACTGCTAAATGGTATATGTTCTTTAGTAAGATTTTCTATCTGTAGTCCATTTAACTGTAATTTCATTGTCTAAAAATTTCTACTAAGAAATTTGTACCCAGTAAATAAAAATTTATATATATATATATATATATATATATATATATATATATATATATATAAGCACATTCATAAAAAGAAAAATGTACTGGTACACACACACACACACACACACACACACATATATATATGTGATATCATGGCATTGATCTCATGAGTAAAATCATTTGCCCTTTATGTATGATATTCTTATTCATCCTGCTGTAAGAGTATCAACCTTCCTCCTCAGTCAAGCCTGGTGGAGGAACAAGTTTAGTCAGCAAAAAGCCAACTATGTGCAAGTTACGCTGTTTTTGGACTCATCAAATGACCTGACATTATAATTATATATATATATATATATATATATATATATATATATATATATATATATATATATATTTATTTTTGTTTTTGTGCATGTATATATATATATATATATATATATATATATATATATATATATATGTATGTATGTATGTATGTATGTATGTATGTATGTATTGTTGTACCAGAAGTCATTTAAGTTCAGAACACTTTATTGGATGTCAACTCAATAAATAACATATATGAAACTATAATTTTACCATCTGTTTCTCCTCATGTTCTAAACAATCTTTCAAACAGTTTTTCAACATTTTGTACTGCTCTCTTCTCTCTCTGCCTTTCTAATTGTTTATATTTATCTTAATAGGTTGCAATTTATTTATTGTCACATCATGCAAACAAAGTCACTTCCTTTCATAATATAAACTTAAACAAAGTTAAACAGAATCATCCATGATTCAATATTATCCAAATTGTCATTATTTATTAAAATTCTGTCATTATGCACTTGAAAAAAGTGCATAATGACAGATTAATTAAATAAATTAATTAAATAAATTAATTAAATAAATAATAACTTATACACTCTTTCCTCAACCCACTTCAAATTCTTTTCCTGAGACAGTTCACTTCATAAGATTTTTAAAAAAGCATTATTTCAAAGATATCTGTAATATTCACGCATATATTTTGAGAAATTGATTTTTATACTCTAAAAAGTCATCAGTGTAATTCATATAGATCTACATAGATATCAATTCATATGGATCCACAGAAACAGCCATATAGATCTATATAGATATAAATTCATATGGATCCACATAGATATAAATTCATATGGATCCACATAAACATCAATTTATATAAATGCACATAGATATCAATTCTTATTGACCCACATAATTATCTATTCATATAGATCCACATAAATATCCATATAGATCCACATAGATATAAATTCATGTAGATCCACATAGACATCAATTTGCATAGATCCACATAGATATAAATTCATATAGATCCATATAATTATCCATGACAGATACCTTATGTACATATCTATAGAAAGAACATGTTTCAAAGTAACTGATAGTGATTTTTATTCACACTCAGTGATGAATTTTTTTAGCCTTGTGCCAGATGAAGGTAAATATCTATGTATGTTTGTATGCATAGATAAAGCAGTACTTAAGATTGAGTCATTAAGCAATTGTTTTATAAATATAACAGATTCCAATTTGTTCATTCTGTAGAGAAATACTCATCTAAATACTGATAGAATCAGCTGCATATTATTATTTATTAATTAAATCTAAATAATTTATGATCATATTTTCAAATCACTAATAGACAAACTATTGTTTTATATAATTAGGAATATATTTCACCAATGTCAGAATTAAGAAATTAATTACTTCTGTTTATATATTGCACAATATTTTGTATGAAACTTGATTATTGATTGGTCATTTATTTAACCAATAAAATTTCTTCTAATCAGTAACTTTTTCATTGATGTTTTTGTTTTGCTAGTATAAATACCTGTTTTCACATAGAAGAAGAAAGGCATTAAAATATATTAATTGTAGGAATGATGATACTGGAAATGACCAGAAAAAAAATAAACCAAAACTTAGATGAAGGAAACTGCATTTTATGCTGAGACAAAAGCCTCAAAAGGATGCATCAACCCCCACTGACACTCTTGCCTCATTTCAAGCATGCTGCCAGTCAACTTACCAGCTCTTTAAACTCACAGACTGTTTTGGCGCCAAAGAAAAGCAGGAATAAAACAAATGAAGAGTCCCAGTGGACAAAGAATGATCATCACCAACAGAACCCAACAGTTAGTTAATAATATTGTTTCAATGACTGAATCTACAATCTCTGATAATTTGTCATGTCTTTGGTCTACTTTATTTATTTTGCTGCTTTATTGAATGCTACGTTTTGGCCTGTTATCAAATACTGGCAAATTATAACACAACCTAAATTATAATAATTTCTTCCTTTATATATTTCTTCCTTCATGATGAGAGTGATCCTGGCTCGCCACAATTTCTTATCCTTTGTAACTCTTTGTAATGTTTGTTTTACTTCCTTCCTGAGCTCTCTTGTGCCATCCCCACTTACACAGGTTTGTTAAGTAGGTTTCTCACTGTTTAACTATATTCCTCTTGCTTTCAGTAAGTTCTGTGAGTGTCAAACTCTCCAAGTATTCTTTCCTTATTATGTGTTCTAACAAAATATTAGACTGCAACTGATTCACAAATTGGAAATTTTATACTAAAAGCAAGATTGTTATGCACATCGCTCAGAGCTTTCCTCGGAATAAACACTCCAGTTCAAATTCTTTCTAATAATTTATTGAGTATTTGTAAACATTTCTATAACATGTACATACAGTAGGACTATTTCTTCAGTGATCAATTTTCTAATTATGTATTTCATATGGATTATAAAGATTTAATAAATATTATTCAGAATCCAATTCCAAAGAAAATGTCTGGAGAACTTGATGCTATAAAGTTTAGTTAGTTGCACACAGTAATTGAAATTATTGTTATCATTCTCTGATGTTTTCATCTTTTTTGTTTATCTTTGTTGCTTTATTTTTTTCTCAATGTTTCTATTCTCCACTGGCTTCCAGCAAAAAGTCTCACAGTTTTATGTCTTGATAACATCATTAACGCTTCAGTTCAATGCATATTTTTAGTATCTTCCTAATCAGTTATATATACAAAATGGTATTATTAGGAGCACATAGCCAATTTTTAAAATTTAGCTCTCTGCATCATTTATAAATATTACTTCCCCTTTTAATGTATTTGGAATCCCTTCAAAATATAGTGTTTTATATATTAGTTCTATATATTTGCAATTGCAGTAGCCTGGCTCTCAGTTTCAGTCAAGATTGTTTTAGGTGTTGTCATAGAAGGATATGACTACACAACCAAGAAATTGAAATTCAACTTGCATTGGCAAGACTATCATTTTACTTGGCAAAAATAGTCCCTTACAGAGTGGTAATGGTTTTATTGACAAACAGAATTTATTTCAA
This sequence comes from Acanthosepion pharaonis, assembly GCA_903632075.3. Lineage (NCBI taxonomy): Eukaryota > Metazoa > Mollusca > Cephalopoda > Sepiida > Sepiidae > Acanthosepion > Acanthosepion pharaonis. The sequence goes on along the minus strand of CAHIKZ030001082.1, from coordinate 155,784 downwards.
AAGTTAACAAATGTTAAACAATGCTTAATCTGCCTTTAATTCACAAAACATAATTAGGTCCTGAAATGATAAAAAAATAATGTTTATTGGTACTGGAGAACAGTTTGTCCTGTAGTGCTCTCACGACCATGAGAAATAAAAAAAAAAAACAACTAATTTCCTATGATTCTCTAGTAAAAAAGAAACCACCCTACTGGCAGTAAATTCAGGATCTCTCTCTTTTTTGTTTACCTCTTACCAAGAGGGTATGTGGATTTGAGCTGCTCCAGGAATGAAAACTACAGGTAAGTTTTACACAAATATCACCTTTTCATGTTCAATATTACCTTTTAATGATAAACTTATCACTTGCAAATAATTTATTCATTCGCCATGACAAACACAAAAATCAGAAATATTTACTAACAACCACATTACAAGAACTTTCATATATCTACTGAACTAGTATAACCAAATCCTTCTGATAATTAAATCCTTCTATATAAATGTCTCACTTAGTTGTTATGATGTGTATATGTTATATTTTACTAACCAGAAACAGGTATCAGGCAAGACCCATTATAACAGTGTCCCATATCTAACGAGTAGAGAGAGAGAGTTATAAATTTACACACAAACTTATGTAATTCCTTAATTTTTATTGATAGCTTCACAGTAAAGGAAACAACAGTTTAGGGTTTCATCACAGATGTTAATTCTACAAATAAAAAATTAGCTTTCATTTTAGCTAGCAAAAAGAGAATTCCAATATATAGCAATAAACTTAACTTCAAAAGTTATTTAGCAATATTTGGGGATAATTTATTTCTGTCTTTCTTTCCTTTCTTCATTCTACAAACTTGATCTAAAAAGGTTTTTCTGTCATGTTTTATGACTTTTGGTAGATTCTTTACTTTTTTCCCTCTCTCAAAAAAATATTGATAATTAATTCCAATATTTTGGTTGTGTTTTTATTGCTGTTTATACTTTACATTTTAGTAGTGACATTTTTTTAAATATGAATCAAGTTAAAAAATTTGATGTTAGATTTTGAAAATGAAAGACAGTTTCTTTCTTAAATGAAATAAAAGATCACATCAACAACCCAAACGAAGAGTCTTAAGTTAGTCCAGGTTAAAGCATTATATAGAAACAACTAAATTCAAATATATTAAATTTGAAACAACTAAATTCAAATATGGTAAATTTGAAACATCTAAATTCAAATATGTTAAATTTGAAACAACTAAATTTAAATATGTTAGTTTTCATAGACAGAGGAGGAACAGGAGTTAGAGTTAAGGTTGGGATTAGAGTCAGGTACTATTTTTAGAATCCCAGGAAAACTTGGAAAGAAATTATTTTGTTTATTTTTTGTTTGTACACACAGTTTATTTTGGATAGTTTACTTCTATTCTTCTTATATTTAATATTTCTTTTAAATCAGCCATTTTAATTCAGTCCTCCTTCTTTTATGGTTTGTTCTCTATTTATTTATTCTCCATTTATAAGAATCTAAAACGTTTTTTATTTCTTTTTGATTGCTTCCAGATAATTCTTTTTCCTTATCTTATTTTCGTTTGTTGTGTTTTTTTTACTTCTTTATCTTTTATTTTCCTTCTTTGTTTTTCTTTCGTTTTTCAATCTCAAACCTTAAAGGGCCAAGATCTGAAAGAAATTCTGCTCTCAGACACACATGATGAGGCCAGGAGATGAACCCAAAGTACGTTGATAATTCCAGCATTGTACTATTAAGTTTTTGTGTTTGTAAAATCTACACTGTATCAATAATCACTAGAAAGATATAGAACTAAGAAGGAAATAAAAGAAAGAAATTAAAATATGAAATAAGGAAATCTGTATGAAAAAGTATATATATATATTAATGGAGGTAAATAATATCATGTCATGATCACCAATATAATGAGAGTGCTTGGAAGAAAGGTTTATTCTCCCATTTATTTCCCCCATTATGGGCATTATTATATCCATGATAGAATAACATCTTACTTCACAGACAGAATGGAATGACTGAAAGGAAAAGGAATGATAAACATGCTTTGTTCTCTGAGAGACTTTTATACCACTAAGACATACACAAAACGATATATAGATATTTACATGTGTCCCATGCAGAGAAAAATATATCACATACATCTACGCCGCAAGCAGAGTGAAAGAAGTATAAAAAGATAGAGTTTTACATATAATACAGAGATTCTTCTGTGTTTCTAGAGAAGCCATGTTTCAGATTCAAATGGGCTGGATTCATTTACTATGTCCCAAATGAGGACTTATTGCATGAACTGGAAATGGCTAGTCTTAGGTTTTTCCAAATTGAGAATTTTGTGCCCAAGTTTCTTCCTATATCTGAGGGTGATATATTCCTACAGTGTGATGAACTTGTAAGCTGCTGAGGAAGGCAGATTTAGCTACTGTAGACTGACTGACCCATTTCATCATTGTATGAAGTGATGTAATTATCACATGATGCACAAGACGTATCTCAACCAAAGGGAGGTAATCATCTTCTGTGGCCGATGTAATAATGATCTACTTTCTGTTTGTATGATAACAAAGTGACATTATGAAACAAAAATTTTATAATAGCAATATTATTAAAAACCCTAACTTGAGGAATAAATCAATTTTCAATTCAGCTTTCAAATTAATTTTAATACTGTGGATGTGCATTTGCTCTCACTCTGATAGTATATTTTTAATTTTTGTATGTTTGTGTATTTGTTTATCTTCTTTTTATCTTGCTCAGAAATGTGGGCAATCATGACTCTCCACAATTTCTTGTTTGTTGGTGATCTAAATAACTTTTACCCTTTACTATCTCTCTTTGTCTTCATTTTAGAATCCATTCACTCAAATCCATTAAATTGGTTACTTATTGCTTAATTTATTAAATAGGTTACTCCTATCCTCTCTTGTCTTCAGTATGTCATGTGAGTGTTAAATTCACCAGGACCATTTTCCTCAGAAAGCAGAGAAACTTCAGCTATCATTGTTAGATTATTTCCTTGTCCTTAATTTTTTGAAAAATTCCTTATTGCTCACATTTTTATTCCATGTTATTCTCAGCTGAAAAGAAAAAAATTATGAATTACTCCATAAAGGATGAAATATTTATTTTGTAAAAATATTTTGATTATATTTTTACACAAATGTAATTGCAAAGGGGGGATGATGGAGCTCAGATTGAGGAATCGTGCTAATACTCTTACTCTTGGGAAAGGTATGATTCCTCTTCTACTCCCCCCAGTAATGGGTAAATATCAGGACAGACAGGGATCTATAGCCTTGGGTGGCAAGAAAGAAATGGCAATCTACTGTTGGAAAAAATCTGCCTCATCAGTCATGTATCTTTTGATATATATCTAACTTTAAATGGATTTTTTATTCCAACATTATATAAGTTTCATTAAAGACGACTAACTGGGTGCTGTGATTAAGCATTTTATATAATTTTTCCTGTGTTGATACAAATGTTTTCTTGTAAAAACATTCTTATAACTTCATATGCATACATAAAAAACCCACACATTCAGTTAAAAATAAAAATAAAAATCGTTCTTGATAATGGCTAACAGAATAGCTGAAAATGCTCAGATATGAAGATCTTTTGGAAAGTTTTTACACACTTTTAATCCAAAAAAGAAAACACTTGTACTAACACAAGAAAAATGAAATAAAAAGCTAAATCACAGTACTTTGTCAGTCAGTTGTATATATATATATATATATATATATATATATATATATATATATATATATATATATATATATATATTATAATTTTTACATGTGGACAAAAACAACTTACTTTTTTGGTTCTCAGCAGTCGAGATGCAGCCACATCGAAACAAGAATGCATCTTTGTAGTGAATAAGTTGTTTTTGCCGGTATGTAAAAATTATAATAAATAATTATTGCTCTACTCTTGGTATTGAGCCTTCTTTTGAATTAATGCTGTGAACGTTAGAATTTATATTATTTTCTTTCTCATTACATTCAGATATACATATATATATATATATATATATATATATATATATATATATATATATATATATTTATTTATTTATTTATTTATGCATATGTATATTTTTTTATCAATTAATGGATCTTTTAATGCAACATCATTTCTTATTATAAATGCCACATTTACTGAACACATGCCTTTGTGTGAGCATCAATGTTTTCTTTTTAACAGTAAAATTAAGTTACATTTTCTTTATTCTTGATTTCTTATCCTGTACACTAGCAGACATTAATTTCAGTGTTTTATGATAAAAATATAGTTTTAAGTTATGCTATATTTATCAGTTAAAGTGCTTAATAATAGGAATAGTGCATATGTAAATATAAAAGTGGACATTGTGGTCAAGACCCAGCAGCAACAGATTGTTTCAGACTTAAACACAATAATCAGACATTTATATATATATTTACACTCAATAAAATTACATTTCAAACTAGTCACCATATAACATTGCAGCTAGATATATGATTCTTTGTTAATATTTCAGCCTCTTGCATGGTATGACATCATAGAACCTCATTTTGAACTTATGAACTGTGTCTACTATTCCATGACTGTTATCATTGCATAGCAATCTTCTATGTCAGCATAACAAAATATCATCTTTGATAGTGAATATCTTTGTTAAAATGTCTGTATAAGCATTCTGAAGATGGCTCATCAAGGACCAACATAATAAAAATATATCCAAACGTTGGACAATTTTTGTCTTTCTTTTCACCCAATATTAAAGCAAACATACAAACATTAGAATGGCTCATGATCAGACATAATAGACATTCATTTTCTGTTATATTTAACAATATATGTTTAAATATATATATATTTTAGTCTAACCTTAACATTGAAGCATTGAATAATTATTATAACCAAAGTTCGTTGTCAAGTTTTTTGAATTCTCATATACTCGTACTTTGAGTGGTCATTCCAGCTAATGTAACAGCATTTCCCCTAGCGAGGCGTGTTTGATTGATTTGAACCTTTTAAAACCCTTTATTCTACATTCAACACCATCACTTGATAAGACACCAGAAGTGTTGAAACAAAATGGCTATTTTAGTAGTGATTTTATAGCATATTTATGTTATAATTTTCGAATAAATAATTATATATATATATATATATATCACCAACATAAACACTAGCTACAACCAAACTCCTTCAAAATGACTAATAGATTTACCAAAAGGTCTTGGAATGAACAAACATTTGGACAATTTCTATACATACTAAATCCAAAAAAGAAATCTCTTGGAGTTGACCTTAATGTCCAATCTTATATTTACACATGCTCTATCTCCGATAGTGAGCACTTCTGCCCATAAATATTGCATAGCTTAAAACAATATATATATATATACATATATATATATAATTATTTATTTAAAAATATGATTCCAAAACACGAAATAAGAAGTCTCATGTTTCAAAACGAGAGCCGAAAACTTCAATATAATTATTTAAATTAAATTGAGTTAAAGTAAGCTCTGTTCCATCTTCAAGCGATATATATATATATACATATATATTTGAATTTAAGGCCTGATTTAAAAATAAGGTCTCCTTCTAAGTGATGTGACTAATTGTAAAATTAGTTTTAGTTTTCTATGACATGATATTGAATAGCAGCATTCATTCATCTAAGTTATGTATGAAACAGCAATCAGTGATACAATTTTTGTCTCTAGAATGTTGTACACCAATTGAAATTCACAGACATATGAAAGCAAGAAATGCATAAATGGAGAACTTGTTTTGCATGACAACATAAGTTCATGTTGCAGTCCATAAATGGTACAAACAGTAAGAAACCTAACATTTATTTGCATACATTCTGTACAACCTTTGTTTAGCATCATCAGACTTTTGGTTATTCCCAAAATTGAAAGACACATGAAAAGGTCAGTATTTTTCAAAATGCCATTTTTTTTAATACCAAGCAAGAATTTACAATTTGATCAAAGTCAATCAGAATCTCTCTTCATGGAGAGAATGAAAAACTGGATAAAACTTTTGAAAAAATACTTTTTCATGCCATCATTCACTCAATACAAGGCCCAAGAGCCACTTAAGTTAGAGATTTACTTAATGAAATTGTTGTAAGGACATAAAAGGAGAAGTTAAAAAGTGAAGATTATGAGCATATATAGGATAGCTAACAGTTTTCCTAGATTGTAGTGACTGGAGAAGTATCCTCTCAGGAGCCAGTACCACAATGTAACAATTCTGTGAAAGAAACTTTCTGAGTAGAACTTCCTCCTTACCAATGGAATACAAAGTGAATGAAGATGAGTCATCCCTGTGTATGAGGCATGGTATGTCTTAGCTGTGAAGGTTTGAACTGGTTTAACTAAGGAATATATCTTTACATTATTTACATTGTTCAGACTGATGTTTTGGCCATTGTATGCTCCAACCTTCTTCAGATGATTGGAATTTCAAACTGGACCCTTTATTTTATCCACCGGGGTTGATTGCTCTAATTCCACAGGCCACATCTCAGTATCAGTTATCTCCCTTTAACTGAACTCCCCCCAAGTTTTTGTTGTAGCCAGGATATGAACTCACAACTCTTTCAGTCAAGTCATTGGATTCAACCAATGCTTTTATCCGCTTGGAGAGTTAAAGGGAGATAACTGATGCTGAGACATCAAGAAGAGGCATGTCACGTGGAACTAGAACAATCTACTCCAGTGGGTGTAATAAAGGGTTCAGTTTGAAATTCCAATTACCTGAAGAAGGCCAACAGCCGAAACATTGTGAATATAGCAACAAAGATGAGGACAACAGTCCGAACAATGTAAATAGTGTAAATAATTACAATACCTCATCTCAGAAATATAGATGGAATATATCTCACCTGAACATTTACCATGTAAATATTGATATAGTAGAATGGGAAAGTGTTTGAAGGATGAAAACTTATTCATCACCCACAAGGGAGCGTAAACTCTAATGAACTCTGTCAAGGCTGGAAAGTGAGAATTGGGTAGATTCAGGTAACAATAAATAGAAGATAGTTAAAATATTTGGGATATATAATGAGGAAGGAGCACATAGAGAATTTAACACTCACATGACATACTGAAAACAAGAATGGTAGAAGGAAACAGTTAGACAATGATGGTAACAAGTCAAATGTTGTTTAGATATCCAAGAAACAGGAACTTCAGAAGAGTCATAATCAGCCAAATACTTAAGGGACATGGCACATAGAAGAAGAATAGGCTGAAAAATAAACTTGTAATTTTGAAAGGAAATAAATTTAATTTTGATATCAATTTCATTATTGATTGTCTTCTAAAAATTGTTATATATCATTGGACACCTTATTCATAACCCTCATATATATATGATATGTCCCGGAAAGGGATATATTTGTTCGAAGTAGCAAAGTGGTTTTGGACTCCTGTAACTGAGTAGGACAATCTAGCAGGTAACCGTAATGGGCTGGTCCTCGTCGTAGTGGTGGACAATAGGCATAAGCAATAGGTGTAGACATTAGGCGAAACCAATAGGCGTCGTCCTGTACCTCCACATCAGTCTGTATCTATGGCTGACACTAGCCAATCATATTACTTTGAGGGGGAACCTAGGTGTATGCATATTCATTGCATCAATATATAAGCATAATAATATAGATCACAGTATTTATAGCTGTTGCAGAAAGGATACTATAGGAACTCCTACAGAAGATAGTAAAGGAAAGTGAGAAGAAAGGACTAACCAACAAATATAAGAATGTATGATTGCATCGAGAGGAACAGCACAAGATGTAAACTACAGCTTGGAGAAACTAAAATGAAGCACATATAAAAACTTACATATCAAGGACAGTTTATAGCAGAGAATGGAAAATGTGACAATAACATTTGAAGATGCATTGGAATGCCAAAAGTTGTGTTCCAAAAACTAAGCAAATTGTAAAGAAACTGGAAAAATTTTGTTAAAAACAAAGAAAAGATTGCTAAACTGCTATGTAACCTCAATCCTCCTATATGGCAATGAATGCTGGATAATCTCACAGATGAATAAGAGATGTGAGGCAACAGAAATGTGGTTCTACAAAAGAATGCTGAGAATACTATGAACAAAATATGTGAGTAATAAGAAAGTTTTAAGGAAAATGAAAATAATTATATTTAGAATCTTCTCTTGTGGTTTATACTGCAATTCACTAAGCAGACCATAGTTACAATTTCTGGGGAAAAGCGCATAATCTGGCATGTTCAGTATTTTGGACAACACTAGTAGACCCTTGGTTGTGATGACTTGTGATTTCATACTAGTAGAATCATCGATGGCTTCAAAACAGTTCAAAAACAGTTCAGTCAACCCAATTTAATTCAGTGTGGCTTGGCATGGTTTTTAACCTTTTTGCAAAGTTACTGCATACTGAGATCATCTACCCAGAATGCTAAAATCAAGATCACCATCCTGACAAATCAACCATGTTTCAGACTCAAACCTGGATCTCAAGGTCAGAAAGTGAATGTTCTAATCACTCAGTCACATGCACAGTATCTATATATATATATATATATATATGTATGTATCTTCTTATAAAAATATAAGTTTTAAAGTATTTATTGGTTAAAGTGCTATATTTTATATATATATATATATATATATATATATATATATATATATGGGATCAATATATAAAGAACAGTTTTGGAGGAAAGATGTATGACAAAGTCGAAAAGTTTTGTGTGATGTGTTTCATCCCTTAGGACTTCATCAGATTAGGTTTGTTTGTGTTGATGGAGCTACACATACGCATGAACGAGAGACGCTGGGAATTAAATTTAGAAAACAAATTTATAATCAAACCAATTTTGTTTAGATTCTTTTCTTTTTATTTCTATTATCTTTCTGATTAAATATCACACATAGTAATAATAACCAAGAATGGTGAAATGTTTTAAGAACCTGGACATAAATTTACTGTGACATATATATTACTATAAATTCTATATATTTATATTTATGTATTTAAACGTTGTATTTATTAGTATGAAAATTATGAAATAAATAGATAAAATTAATACAATAATTGCTTAAAATTACTATTCAAGGAGTTGCTAAACATTTCTAAGCCTCACCAAGTAACCCCTCTGCTCATTTGGTCAGATTTTGGGAAGTAGGTCAGACTGAGAAAATTTCTATGCTGCATCTATAAAATGAAAATAAAATAGATGGGAAACAGTCAGACAGAAATGTGCGTGTGAGAAAGAGAGAGCAAAAGACAGAGAGAGAGAGTGTGTGTGTGTGTGTGTGTGTGTGTGTGTGTGTTTATGTGTTTGTGTGTGTGTGTGTGTGTGAAATGAATACCTGATCCAGCGGATCTTTTGCTGATATAGATATGTATTGGTGAAGGGTGTAAAGGAAGTGAGTAGGGTGTCTTCCTCTCAAATATAACATCAGCTTTTTGCCATCCAAAATAGTCCTGAAGAAGAGGATGAGTTTACATCTAATCAATATTTGCATTCCTCTCTATTCCAAAAAAAAAAATTCCCTTTTTTTTTCTTTTTCATATTTTGCCACTCCCTAGCAATGGTCAAGCCTTCTCTGTTTATCTCATCAAAAGACCCAAGACCCACATTGGTCATCTAACTGGACAGTACAGACACAAGACTAGTCCAATTAAAATAGAGAAGAATTATGAACTCTCTTGCAGCAAAGGATTTTTGATTGTTTAGTCTTTGCTACATAAACTTCAGTATAGCTTATAAAATATAGTCTCTTAGGTGAACTCAGATATTGGCTTATCAGTCAGCTTTCTTAGATTGGTTTTATTTTGTTTTGTGTCCTATTGACTTTATAGGAAATTTGTATGGAAACTGACTGCTTGACTTACAAACAAAATTGAATGCAAGAAAAGATTTTAAAGTAAAAATTCCTTAATTCAAAAATATGATTATTTGAAGTCAAAAGGGAAATAAAAAATTTAATCTCTATCAACTTTGTTAATTAAAGAATAATTTTAAAATAAAATTAACAATAAATTACTGTCTTTCCAAAGGAGATTTTCAAAAGCTTCTTCAGAGAAGTATATTATTATTGGCATTTAATTTTAAAGAAAGGTCAGGTGGTTGTTTTAATTTGTATGAGTTCTTGTTTAAACTTCCACAAATTTATTGAAAACCGAAAAGTGAAGAATGGGCAATAAGTTTTTGCAAAATGCAACAAAAAGTTTTTGCAGAAGTCTTACAATAATTTTAAAAAAATTTTGGCCTTGATAATAAAGTCTTTGTGTGCTAGAAACACACACAAATATATAAGATATATCTGTGTGTGTATGTGTGTGTCTGTGCACATGTGTGTGTGTGTGTAAATCTTCATTTAGAAAAATGGTACAAGCACTTTTATTTTGTGAAGGAAACAGGTTTCATGTGGATGAACAGGAAATAAAAGTTACTAATCTTTTTTAATGAATAACTAATCATCTAATAAGTTCTCTTTTTATGGATAGGCACTAGTGAAAATCTTGAATGATAGAAAATGAATTTCTTTCTTTTTTCTTCTTTTGACATGTGCCTTTTATATATGTAAAACATAGACATTGTTGTACATACCTGACTTGGAACATAACTGTTTTTAAAATATAATTTTAATTTCTAATTGTGTTTGTTGAAAGGTATTAAAAAATAAATAACTTAATTATTATAGATGTTAGAAAAATTAAACTTTGCCACTGGATTATATGATTTAAGTTTTAAATGATGTGTAAATTTTATATTTTTATATAAATTATAATTGCATTAAATTTTACTTGAAGTTGGTTTCCTCTTAGTAAGAATGTTGTGTTTCATTAATAATATTGAATAAAAGTCTGCTTTATTTGTGCTGAAGTTGGTCAGCTTATGATATATGTTTTAATGATGTGTCTGTTATTATTTAAGAGTATAGAATTAATGTTTTTATGATATTATAATTTATATAGATTTTCATAATTATTCATGATTCACATGCAATATTTGCTGCGGGTGTACCTGTTACATTGCATCTGAGGTTGCAAAGTAAGACATGGTTTTTATAAGAGAATTATTAGACTGACTCAATCTGAGGTAATGGTTATCTTAGTCGATACAAGAATGACAAGACTTGAATAGAAGTTTTTTTTTTAAACTGATTTCTTTCATCTAAAATTATGTGTTGTTATATTTAAAAGAAAGAAAGAAAGAAAGAAAGAAAGAAAGAAAGAAAGAAAGAAAATAATTATGCAGGAACAGAAAGAAAGAAGTATGAAAGATAAGAAAGCAAAAAAGAAAAATAAGTATGCAGGATAAGAAAGAAAGAAAGAAAGAAAGAAAGAAAGAAAGAAAGAATAAGTATTCACAAAAAGAAAGAAGTATATAAGATAAGAAAGAAAGAAAAATAAGTATGCAGGAACAGAAAGAAAGAAAGAAAGAAAGAAAGAAAGAAAGAAAGAAAGAAAGAAAGAATAAGTATTCACAAAAAGAAAGAAGTATATAAGATAAGAAAGAAAGAAAAATAAGTATGCAGGAACAGAAAGAAAGAAGTATGCAAGATAAGAAAGCAAAAAAGAAAAATAAGTATGCAGGAAAAGAAAGAAAGAAAGAAAGAAAGAAAGAAAGAAAGGAAGAAAGAAAGAAAGAAAGAAAGAAAGAAAGAAAGAAAGAAGTATGCAAGATAAGAAAGCAAAAAAGAAAAATAAGTATGCAGGATAAGAAAGAAAGAAAGAAAGAAAGAAAGAAAGAAAGAAAGAAAGAAAGAAAGAATAAGTATTCACGAAAAGAAAGAAGTATATAAGATAAGAAAGAAAGAAAAATAAGTATGCAGGATAAGAAAGAAAGAAATAATAAGTATTCAGGAAAAGAAAGAACTGTTCAAGATAAGAAAAAAGAAAGAAATATGCAAGATAAAAAATAAAGAAATAAAGACAGTAAGAAATAAAGAAATAAAGAAAGAAAGAAATAAAGAAAGAAAATTAAGCATGCAGGATAAGAAAGAAAGAAAGAAACTATTCAGAAAAAGAGAGAAGTATGCAAGATAAGAAAGAAAGGAAGAAAGAAAGAAAGAATAAGCAAGCATGAAAGGAAAGAAAGAAGTATGCAGGATAAGAAAGAAAGAAAGAACACAGAAGAACTAATAACATGAATGAGTATAAAAAAAGAAATGGAGAAAAAAGCTAAAATAGTAGATGAAAAAAAGAAAGCAAAAAAGAGACAAGTAGAGGAAATGTAAGAAAAGATGGAAATTTTGAGGTAGAAGGGTTAGGGTAAAAGGAAGGAAAGAAATCTATTCAACCAAACAAGATGGCAGACATTTGCAGATGCCTTGTCCATCTTTTCAAGCACCCAGAATTGGTTTGTTTGTTTCTTTCTTGGCTTATCTATTTATTTGTTTTGTTTTTCTATTTTTCTTTATGAAACTTATGGAGTGTATGATTTTCTGATAGCGAATGTGGGTCACTTTGGAAATTTTGGTCAGACTTCCATGTAAAAATTACATAAAGAAAGAGAGACAAAAAGTCATTAAAACATAAAAATGGTTGAGAAACACAAACAATGGCGCTTTTGATAAATAAATGTAATTTATTTCGAAACAGAAACTAAATATCGTTTACATTTGGAAAACATTTGCATGACAAAACAATATACAAGACAGATTGTTTTGAAAAAAAAATAGTTTTTTGTTAGTTTAATATGTGGGGGATGTTGGTATTTGTGATATATTTTAGTTATTTGAAATATTCAAGCTATTCAATTTTTGCATTCAGTCAACTTACAAACTTTCTTCATTTTATTTCAAAGTTTTAATGTGTTTTTAATGTTTCTGCTTATACTGTTTATTTCTAAATATTTTTCATACATTTTATCTAAATTTTGATTCTTAGTATTTTTTTATTAGTATGGCACAAGGCTGTAATATTTTAAATTATTTTTGATTTCAAGATTGTAAGAAGTTATTAAATAGCCTTGTTACACCAAACATGGTTTCCATTGGCTAAAATGGTTCTTATTGATAAAGACTGTAGGTTTTAGCAGGGACCTTGCTTCTTTGATCCTTGAGACAAGGTGCTTTGTTTTAGTTTTTTATACAATTTCTCATGTGAGCTAATAATTTTTTCTTTTCAGTTGATAAATTATATAAAAACTGTCCAATTTTTCTTTTTATCCAAGTGCTTTTGGCTATACATTTAACCATTTTCAAGGTTGAAATATACTGTTAACAAGAAATAGATTGTTGTATGTATGTATTCATATGATGTTTTTATTTTCAAAACA